>PVLC010042947.1:0-12741 GCA_004027655.1 Graphiurus murinus | reverse complement strand
TTCTTCTTCTTCTTCTCCTCCTCCTCCTCCTCCTCCTCCTCCTCCTCCTTCTTCTTCTCTCTTCTTCGTGTGTTACTGGGGCTTGAACCCAGGGGCATTCTACCTTTGAGCTACACCTTCAGCCATTTTTTTAAACAGGGTCTCACTAAGGTACCAGGATATCACTAAGCTGCTGAGACTGGCCTCCAACCTGTGAGCCTCCTGTCTCAGCCTCCTAAGTACTGAGATTATAGCATCACTCCTGGCCCACAGCAGCAAGTCTTGATGGCATGGCGCAAGGCAAAGCTGGTTCTATGAGGCTTCACCCTGCTCCTGTCCTGGCAGGGCCTAACGAGGCCTCCATCCCACCCAATATCAGCACATGATCAAGACTGGAAAGCATCCATTCCCTTCCCATCGGCTGGTGTGAGAGAGACCTCGTGAGTCTCCACCACCACCCAGCAGCTATGAATCTCAACGAGGTGGTTCCAGACAGAGAGGTGTGTCCCCAGCCATGTCCTGTCCCTGTGGCACAGGGCCTGCCCGGTGGGAGCTGACATGCTGGGCTCACCTGTGACAACAAAGCAGCAGAAGTCAGCTTCCACTCCACCTCTCGAGAGCAATGGAGGCCAGCGGAGCTCGACCGCACAGCTCACTAGTGAACAACTCCCGCTGGGAAGATGTCATGGGGCAAGGCGGGCACTGGACTTCGAGCCATCTTCTGCAAGTCAGCATCCCACTTTGGTCAGAGTGGTACTAGTGGGGCCCAGGAGGAAGCCGAACAAACACACCACCACCTCTCGGGTCTCAAATCAGCAAGAGCGCTACCGAGCAAAGGTAGAGACTCAGTAGAATCCGTGGTCTCGCAACTCTGAATGTCCAACATCTGTCTTAAATCTCCCTCATCATACCCACACCAAGAACCAAGAGAATGAATGAAGAGTGACAATCACAGGACATCGACACCAAGCTCAGTCGAATCCTGGAATTATCTGGCACAGATTTCAAAGCAGCCATTAGTAAAATGCTCCACAAGAAATCAAGAAATCTCTTGAAACTATTTGAAAAAAAGAAAATCTCAGCAATGAAATAGAACGAAAATATAATAACCATAAGTTTAAAAAAAGAATGCTTCACTGGCTAGGTTGAAGAGTAGATGGAGAAAACAGAGGATAGAATGAGTGAAATTTAGTCTGAATCAACAGAACTAACTTACCTAGTCAGGCGTGGTGGTGCTCGCCTGTAATCCCAGTGCTTGGAAGACCAAGACAGGAGGATCGCAGATTTGAGACCAGCCTTAGCAACTTAGTGAGACTCTCAGTAACCTAGTGAGACCCTGTTTCAAAACAAAAAGTAAAAAGGGCTGGGGGTATAGATCACAGGCAAAATGCCCCTGGATTTTAATCCCCAGTACTACAACACACACACACACACACACACACACACACACACACACACACACACACACACAAATAGAGGTCACTTAATCTAAACACCATAGAAAAATGGGCTTTGGTAGTAAACCAACTTATGTCCTGTAAAAATAATTCCAGAAGCAAGGCATTTCTAGGTTTGTTTCAACACTCCGTGATAGCAACATTTCTGCTTTACTACCCTCAGTTTGTATGAGTTTTCCTCAGGCTCGCTGCCTTGTGGTCACAGGATGACTGCTGCAGCTCCATGCTTCATACCCAATGACGGCAAGGAGAATTTTGCTTGAGTTTGGTTGTGTGTACGAGTATTGCTGGTGATAGTTGTGCTGGGAATTGAACCCAGGAGTGTTCTACCTCTAAACTACACCCCCAGCACCGTTGTTGCTGTTGTTGTTAATTTTGAAAACGGGGTCTCATTAAGTGGCTGAGGGCCTCACTAATTGCTAAGGTGGGCCTTGAACCTGTGATCCTCTTGTCACCACCTTCCAAGTACTGGGATTATAGGCATGCATCACCATGCCTGGCTTGTATGTCGCTGTTTCTGAGAGAACTTTCTCAGACACACATGTTATGAATCTTTCTTTCTTCCTTCCTTCCTTCCTTCTTTTCTTTCTTTCTTTCTTTCGTTCGTTCTTTCTTCTTTCTTTCTTTCCTCAGTTAGACATGCACCCCTCCTCTGTGCGCAAGGGGGACTGCAAAACCAAGCATCTGATATTTCCAGCTGCTCTAATGGGGGCAACATCTACTAGTGATAAGGGAGCTTTGGAGTCAGAACCAACAGTTTTAAAAGTAAAGAATCTTTTTAAATTGCTACTTTTTAAAGTTCCTGAAAGAAAAGTTAACTGATTACTCCTTCCTCTTCTCTTTCTTTCTTTTTTTCTTTTTTTCTTTTTTTTTTGCGCGGTACTGGGGATTGAACTCAAGGGCGTTCTACCTCTGAGCTATACCCCCAGCCCTATTTTTTATTTTATTTTTTTATTTTGAAACCGAGTCTCACTAAGTTGTGGAATGCCTCACTAGGTAGCTGAGGCTGACTGCGAACCCGGATCCTCCGGTCTCAGCCTCCCAAATACTGGGATTACAAGCGTGTGCCACCATGCCCGACTTCCTCTTCTCTTTCTCATGCCACAAAATTGTCTCCAGGTCTATTGCCTTGCAAGCATCCGTTCCTCCAGTTCCCATGTGCTTCAATCCAGAGACTCCACCGTATTCTCAACAATCCTTTTGATTATCATCGTGTCTTCCCAAACTGCACAGTAGCTCACAATTGCCATTTGAAACAAAGAGACAAGGGAGTGTGACTTTTGATATTTCTCCATCACAAAATTCTCTCTGGCATTCCCAAGGTTTGTTACTCAAGCTTATCTCATTTCAAGGGTTTTATTGATAATCACACCAAGAAAAGATGAAACACACGCACATGCACACACACACATACCAAAACTAAACTTAAAGGAATTATCGAGATCACGAAGTTGTTTTAGTCAGGATCTTTTGTCTACGCTTCTCGTCTTTTTGCATCAGTACTAAGCTAAGGTGAGTGCTGACGCACTGTCCTCCTCCTACGGCCCAGGCCCTCCACCCACGCCGTCTCAGGTCCCAAAGCGCCATGGAGGCTGCCTTTGCTCAACTGCAAACCTGAATGAGTGAGCAGTCCCCCGTGTCTCCTGCTGGTAATTTATTCTCTAAAGAAATTCAGACTGAGCTAGGCATGGTGAACACATGCAAAGCCTCAGCTCCTTGGGAGGCTGAGGCAGGAGAATCCCTTGAGCCCAAGAGTGTGTGTGTGGCGGGGCGGGGGGTGGGGGCAGCATAGCAAGACCCTGTCTCAAAAAGAGAAGAAGAGAAAAATTCAGACTGACACTAATTTCAATTTCGCTTCCAAGTGATATCCTCAAATGAGCACTTCCTAGGAGTACTCAATCATATACTCTTCCACTATTGATTCCCATTTTCCTCAAGTAAAAAATAAGTTCCTTCTTCCCTTTACCTTTATTTCCACTTTTGCATATGTTATGTCAAATATCAGACATAAATGGTGAGCAGATACCATGGGCATGATGAAGAAGGAGCTTATCATACGCGATTGATTTTATCAAAAACTATGCCACATTGCCTTTCTTAAGATCTCACGCAAATCAGCCCATATGTTCCATCATTCATCCAGCAAATATTTATTAGATGCCCGCTGCAGACTGGCATGTGAACTTGTTCCCAGAGAGTGAGTGAGCCGGGAATGAAAATGCTAAGATATTTACGTGTCAATATTGTCTGTCAATATTTGTCTGAATAAAGGTAGCGCCGGTCGAAGCACTGTTGTCCCAAAGCACGTGTCTGGATGTCAAGACACAGACGCGGCTGGGGCGGGGCGCGTGTCCCCCTCGCTGCTCAGCAATGATGAACCTTCAGCCTGGAGGCCGCACCCCACTCCTATAACTCCGTGAAGCTTTTTTTATGATTATTTTTCAATACTGGGGATTGAATCCAGGAGCATTTTATCTCCAAGCTATATCCCCAGCCCTCTTTTATTTTTTATTTTTGAAATGGGGTCTCAATAGGTTGTGAGGCTGACTTCGAACCTGTGATCCTCCTGTCTCAGCATTCCAAAGTATGAGAACTATAGGTGTGCACCACTGTGCCCGGCTTCCATAAAGCTTTAAAGAGTGTCCTGAATGCTTTGTTCACAAAACAAATGATTCAAATTGAACTTTTGACAATATTTTTTTAAATGAGACTTCTTACTATAAGAAAGATAACATATAATGCTATCGGATTTATTAACAAAGGAAGCTACAGATTAAATTCAGACATATATGGGTCTGAATGTCATAGACAAAACAGCCTTGAAAAATACATAAAATTCCAGGGCGTGGTAGTGCACACCTGTAATCCCAGTGCTTGGGAGGCTGAGACAGGAGGACCACAGGTTGGAGGCTAGCCTCAACAATTGAGTGAGACCTTCAGCAACTTGGCAAGACTGTTTCAAAATTAAAAATAAAAGGAGCTGGGGTTTAGCTCATAAGTAGAATGCCTCTGGATTCAAACCCTAGAACCAAAAAAAAGGAAAATGGCCAAGCATGATAATACACACCTGTGATTCTAGCTACTAGGCCAGCCTAGGCAAATAAGCCAGGTCCTGTCTCAAAATAAACAGGGCTCAGATGTAGCTCAGTGGTAAAGCACCCTTGGGTTCAATCCCCTCAGTTAAAAAAAAAAAAAGGGAAATGTTGCCCACCAAATTACAGACCAAATCTGATATGGAGGAGGAAATGTACCAGATTACATTTATTATGCTCCATTTTTAAAGAAAATATCAAGATTGTCTCCAGTTTGAAGCAGCTTCACTGTGGAGCTTAGAGTTGACATTATAAAAATAACAATTTTTCCCCCAGAAAAATAGAAGATAATTTCCTTGTAAGAATGAATTATCTACACTGGAATCAAATTTTAAAGGTCACAGATCCCTGTGGAAAAAAACCTTTAAATTTCTGAATTTCCTCTTGCTCTGGGGCCCCCATGTCATGAAGGCAGCAGAAGAATTGTGGACTAGGGAGAGGGGCTTTAAGAATGGCCAATTAGAAGTAATTCAGTCTCGGGTGGTGCACGGAAACTGAGACAGGAGGATCACATATTTGAGGCCAGCCTCAGCCACTTAGAAAGCCCCTGTTTCAAAAAATAAAATAGAGCTGGGGGTATAGCTTCGAGGTAGAATGCTTCTGAGTTCAATCTGTAGTGAAAGAAAAGAGAGAGAGAGAGAGAGAGAGAGAGAGACAGACAGACAGAAAGAACTTCTGATAGATGTATGTTTAAAAATCCCCAAATGATTTTGTATTTAGACAGATGATGAGCTAGTTTTTGATAATTATATATTAAACTCATTTATACCTAGAAAGTTTGCATGTTAATTCATAATTCATAATGGGACTTATACTCTAAAAATAATGTAAATGAAATAGTTAACAATTGCCGGGCGTGGTGGCGCACGCTTGTAATCCCAGCATTCGGGAGGCTGAGACTGGAGGATCCGGGTTCGAGGCCAGCCTCAGCTACCTAGTGAGGCACTCCGCAACTTAGTGAGACTCGGTTTCAAAATAAAGAATAAAAAATAGGACTGGGGGTGTAGCTCGGAGGTAGAATGCCCCTGAGTTCAATCCCCAGTACCACAAAAAAAAAAAGAAAGAAAGAAATAGTTAACAATAAAATTGTACCAAAAGATTTTTAAAATCCATGATGAGTGTACATTTTACGAAGATGAGAGTTTCTAGAATCAAATAATCTATTTGAAGTAACTTTTAAACAAAGAGTACTGTACACATTTATTATATTAACCACAGAAAGAAGATAAAATATGTAATAGTGCTTGACATAAAAGTATCAATTAAAAACATCCTTGGGAGAATTCATTTTGGATATTATGGTTTGTGTGATTCAAAGTATTCATCTTATTAGCCAGATAGCCTCCCTTTAAAATCTTTGCATGATATCAGTCAAAAATGGCATAACCTGGATCTGTGACCTGCCAGAAGATTTCATCTTGGTGTCAATTGAACTAGAAAGATACTGTTTTGGGGGCATATCAGAGATATGCCATTTTAGTTCTATCTCTTCTAATAAAGTCCTATTTGATTTCAATAAATCTTAAATAATCTTTTGGCACAAGATATAAACCTCTGAGAGTTAAGAATGTCAAAGCAACTTTTTCTAGCCATTTGATAAAGTCCCAGGGAAATTGAACTTGGAGGTATTTTTTTGATCATCAGATTTTATTCCTACAAACTGGGTAACTGGCCAAAAGAGACTGTCAGCAAACAATTAGCAAGATATAAACTGTAAAAGTCATTGTCTTCTGCATGATAAAGAGCACAATATTAAGACACAGGGCTTCATGCACCCCTTGCAGGGTCACAGCAAGAGGTAGCTGGGTCCAGGAGAGTGAGGGGAAAGCCTCTTTCCCTTCAATATTCTACTTTACCAACTCAGAACTGAGTAAAAGGGTTCCTTTGCTAAGGTACTAATCCTTAGTTACTACCCCTGCCAGTAGTTCTGTATTTCCCTGTGTGTAAATGGGAAACAAAACATTTCTTGCATGATGGAGACTAATTCACTTTTCTCAATGAATAAATAAACTTCAGCTAGGTCTGGTGTCGCGCACCTGTCATCTCAGTACATGGGAGGCTGAAACAGAAGGATCATAAGTTCAAAGACTCGGCAAGTAGTGAGATTCTCCTCAACCACTTGGGACACTGTTTCAAAATAAAATAGGGCTGGGGGTGTAGCTCAGAGATAGAATTCCCCTGGTTTCAATCCCCAGTACCATAAATATGTATGTATGTGTGTGTATGTGTGTGTGTGTGTGTGTGTGTGTGTGTTGTGTGTACCAAGAGCTGGGGTAGAATGCCCCTGAGTTCAATCCACAGTAACAGAAAGAAGTAAAAAAAAAAAAAGAGCTTCAATAAATTCTCACAAACTCTGTAATGGAGGAAGGACTTTTTTATGTACAAACATTTGCATTCTAGAGCCCTTCTGACTATGTATCCTGAACTAGCAGAGAGAAAGATGACATTCAGCAATGTTTTTAAATTCCCTCTTTTAGATAGTTTATGACTCCAGGAAGTTAGTAATGGGATTAGAAGTAATAGGTCAAGCATTTCTGTCCAGACAAAGTCACTAGTGATCATGAAGTATGGTTATGGGGCTGCTATTCTAGACTATCTGAATGGAATTATGGTAGAAATCCAGCTTTCAGGTTTCCTGAACCTGCTTTGACTACCTTCTCAAAAGGGGCCCATTAGTGTAATTCAAGGTCTGGAGAGAAAGTGACATGTATTTATATCAGGGAAACTTTAGATGTGTTCTGAGAAGAAAATGGCAGAGAATGAATCTACCAGTGTAGTTCAAAAGCCATCCTTAATTTCAAGAAGTGGAAGTTCCTTTACAGCAAAACACATTCTACCAATGATATTTGCACAGTTTTATAGACTTGGAGGGAGATGTTGAGAGGAAAATATTAGCTAAAACTAGCTTGCTTTCCTAAGAGGTTGAACTGAGTTTTGAGATAGACTTCCCGAGACAAAAAGTCAACATCAGATGTAAACATCTTCTTCTAGACAATCTTCATATATATATTTTTTTTTCATTATACATTTTCCCCTATTGTCCTCCAGTTATTCTCATGGGTGGAATGGAGAGAGGGAGGTTGTTCACAAAGACTTTCCTCCAGCACTGTTCTTCATAAGCTTCTTGTCTACCTCCCCTAGAAAGACCAGGGTTTTACTCAGACACCGCCTTTCCTTCATGATCTGAGGGGTGCAGAGGGTGGCAAGGGGGACCAAAAGCAAAAGGAAGCTCTACTATTACCAGCATTGCTATTGTTTTCACTATAAAAAAAGTAAAAGAATCCAGGCATGATGCCATATGCCTCTAATCCTAGTACTTGGGAGACTGAGACAGGAGGATCACAGGTTTGAAGCTGACCACAGAAACTTAGCAAGACCCTGTTTTCAAATAAAAATAGGTCTGGGATGTGCCTTGGAGATAGAATACCCCTGAGTTCAATCTCCAGCACCACACACACACACACACACACACACACACACACACACACACTCACAGCAAAAGCATTGCTCTCCTTCAAGTTTCTCAAAATATCATTTTCCTTTACTCTATGCTCAAAAACATTAAATTACGAGATTATGGAACAAAAGGAAAGATGGGGAAAGTATTCTCTGTGAAGGGATTTCAAACCTTAGAGGTGACAATCACATTTTGGGGGAGTCCTATGGGTTGAATCCAGGGGCATTCTACCTCTGATCTATACTCCCAGCCCTTTTTATTTTTGTTTTGAAACAGGGTCTTGCTAAATTGATGAGGATGGCCTCAAACCTGCGAACCTCCTATCTCAGCCTCCCAAGTATTAGGATTACAGGCATGCGCCACCACACTCAGCTGAAAATCGCATTTGTAACAATACGATTTTCTTTTTAAAATGAGATGCTGTCAAGAAGAAAGAATTCTGAATCAGAGTAAAGAAACAACAAATGATCCAGGGGGGAGTGGTGCATGTCTATAATTCCACAACTTGGAAGACTGAGACAGGAGGATCACAGGTTCAAAGCTGACCACAGAAACTTAGCAAGACCCTGTTCAAAATAAAAAAAAATTAAATAGAGCTGGAGGTGTATCTTGGAGGTAGAAAACCCCTGGCTTCAATCCAAGGAAGGAAGGAAGGAGAAAGAAGAAAGAGAAGAAGGATAAATGACAAATATTTGAGAACCTGGACATGATTAACCTGATTTAAACATTACACAATGTATACATGTGTGGAAACACCACTTGACACCCACGGTTAAGCACCATTTTTATATTTTAATGTACCAGTTAAAATCCATGTAAATTTTTTAAAACAGAGATACTGTTTCTTATCTCTTGGAAATTATAAAATGTCATTGCAATGTTGCCAGTTCCCTCTCTGCTATGTTTACTGCATTGCTGGATGAGCTTATTTCTCATTACCTAAACCAGGCAAGACGGCCATGCCCATTATTTGAGCAGATGCCTGCAGACCTCACAGAAGGTGGACATGGTGGGCTACCAGAATGTCATGCTAAAGCAAGAATTTTTTAAAATGCAATTCTAGGTTTCCTCTGTGCGTATAAATTATTAAGTATAAGGTATTTTTGAAGTCACAGAATCTAACTACTGATGATTCTGGAGTACCCCACTCAGATGTGTAGGAAACAGCTCCATGGAGAAATGGCGATGGTTCTTCCTACTGAGAGAACAGGAGACTTAGTCATTCCTGTCAATTCAAAGTTAACTTGATTTAAACCAAAAATGTAGGAAGGAAGCCAGGGTCTGGCTATGAATTCAACTACCTTGCCAGGAAAAAAATTAGCTGCAGTTGGAAAGACAAAAAAAAAAAAGAACTTGAACTTGGGGCAGTGGGCGAGAGAGGCTGTAAAACTGTAAAACTTTGGAGCTCTTTTAAAGCATTTGCATATTGATATAGACACGGATCTTGCCCTGGCTTGGATCTTAAGTGTCCCCAAGGCCTGTATGGTCACGGCTGCACTATCAGGAGGTGGTGGAGCCTTCAGGGGCCGGGGCCTAGCGGGAGCCCTGCAAGGCCTTGGAGGCAAGACTTCAAGAGGATTGTGGGGCCCTGGTCTCCTCTTCTTTCTCTGCTTGCTCCCTGCCATGAGGAGAGAGGTTTTGTTCCACCCCCATGCTCCTGCCATGATGTCCTGCTCACCACAGGCCCAAAAGCAATGGGCCAGCCAATCACAGACTTGAACCTCCAAACTCAGCGTCAAAATGAACCTTTCCTCTTTATAAGATTATTTTCTCTGTTACTTGTTATAGTGACAGAAAGCTGACTAACACAGATATACAGACATACAGATGTGCATGTTTCTTTGAGAGCAAGGATCATGAATTAACCATTTTCTTACCTGTCCTTGTTCCTTTCCCCAGGTGACTTCATTAATTCCTGTGATTCTAACTGCTAATTGGCATTTAACTGTATAACTCCCAAATCAGTATCTCACCAACTTCACTTCATTGAGTCCCATGCTAGTGTAACTTCCTGACATTCCCAGTTGAATATTTCATAGGAATCTCAAAGTTAACATGTCCAGAACAGAATCTTGACTTTCTCCTGAAAACCTGCTCCACACAGCACTTTCCATTCCTATACGTGGAACCACTATGCAATTACCAAAGCCCCAATACAGATGTCATCCTCCATTCTGCCTTCTCTCTGTCACCAGCCACTCCTTTGGTTCACCAGCATTTCTATTGTCCCTCCCTCCAAATTACTACCCCCACCTGTCCCCTGGTTTCCATTCACTCCCACCAGCTCCTCCAGCTCCTCCCTGCAGCACAGCTGCGCTCTCAGCTTCCACGCTTGACCCACTCCAGCCCATTTGAACATGTACTTAAAGTGTAAAGCCTGGCTTGACCATCATACACTGTATGCATGTGTCAAATTACCATACCTTATAAATGTGTATAAATATTCAGTGTTAAAAAAGATATAAACCAGGCACAGTGGTTCATGCCTATAACCTCAGTACTTGGGAGGCTGAGAGAGGATTGCAAGTTCAAGGCCAGCCTCAGCAACTTAGTGAGACTCTGTTTCAATATAAAAAATAAAAAGGGCTGGGGGTGTAGCTTGGAGGTAGAATGACCCTGGGTTCCATCTCTAGTAACATACGCATACTTACATACACTCTAGTAACATACACATACATACATACGTACATACATACATACATGCCACTGTTCTGCTTTTTGATTACACAGAAAAAAAATCCAAACTCATCACCTTTATCTTCAAATCCCTACATAACTAACCTTGACCAATTCTCCAGGACTCAACATCAGCACCATAGGTTGGTAAGAGAGTTGACCCAGCTTTTAAAATTGTTAAAAGACCTTCAGTGAAGCAGAAGGTATTTATGTGGAGCATCTCACCCCCTACTCATTCTCAGCTACACTAAACTTGGGTGATTTTTACCCATGACACAATCAGCTTTGAGAGGAAAATAATTCTAAGAGGGTATGAATAAAAAGAGCCAAGCCATTAGGAGTGGTGGCACATACTTGTAATCCAAGTAATTGAGAAGCTACAACAGGAGGATCACAGGTTTGAGACCAGCCTCGGCAACATAGCAATACTCTCAGAAACCTAGCAAGATCCTGTTTCCAAACAAAAAATAAGAAGGTCTTGGGATTTAGCTTGCAGGCAGAATATCCCTGGGATCAATCCCAGTATCATAAAAAGAAAAGAGCCAAGCAACCTAAGTTGCAATTCTTCTATAGGAGAAAGCATAGGATGGGGAGGGGAACTAAGTTTGAATTAAGCAACTAACCTGGGATTCCTCAGCACACACACCAACATTGCTTCTTCCCAAAATGTTATACCATTCCAGGCTAACACGCACATCCTACAAAGATCTTGAGAAAACAACTTGATTCTACACCATTCAGGGCCTTACGAGTCCATTTGTTTGCACCAACATTTTACTCTAGCAAGATCTTGGGAGCTCTCAATAATATTAGCTGTACATCTTACAGCTCCTTATCAATTTCTTGGGGTACTTTATTGCCTTGAACCATGTTGAGTGTGACCTAAAATAGACAATTTTTTTTTACCAAACCCAGAATAATAGTGGAAAGCTTTATGAGTAAGTGCTCCAATGCGCATTTATTCATAGTTGTCACATCTCAGATTCTCAATGATGGTTTGAGTTTCCCCAGGGCTGCTCTTTGACTGCTCCCACCTAGTCTTCTGCAGCATCATAGATCACCCACTCTCAAAAGTAAAAATCACACCAAACGTTCTTCTTAGAATAGATTGCATATCGTCAGTCTTTGGGGATCACCATAACAAAATACCAGAGACTGGATATCTTAAATGACATAAATTCCCTTTCTCATAGTTCTGGAGACTATGAGTCTAAGGACCAAAGTGCCAGTGTGAGAATTAGTATTGTTAAAATGTCCAGATTACCCAAAGCAATTTAGGTTCTATGGAAATCCTGTCAAATTTACGTTCTATGGAAATCCTGTCAAAAGACCAATGATAATCTTCACAGAATTAGAAAAAAATTCTAAAATTCATATGAGCAAAAAGAACAAATCTGGGGGATCACAATACCTGATTTCAACACATACTAACATAGTAACCAAGACAGCATGGTAGACAAACACGCAGACCAATGAGCAAAATAGAGACGCAAAAAACAAGTCAACACAATTACAGCCAGCTGATTCTTTTGTATACATATATACTTTTGTTGGTGCATTGTAATTATACATCATATTGAGGTATACAGTGATAGGAAGATACATGCACACAACACTTGGTGCATTTCAAAGTGCCAAAAATACACATTGAAGAAAGACATCCTGTTCAATAAAAGATGCAGGGAAAACTGAATATTCATATGCAGAAGATTAAAACATTAATCGTATGTCTTGCCCTGTATAAAAACTTAACTCACAATGAATCAATGACCTAAATTTAAGATCTGAAACTACTAGAGGAAAGCATGGAGGAAACACTTTATTTTTTTTTTTTTTTTATTGTAGTAATTCGTGCAATATAACATACATCCTTGTTAAGTGCGGGTTGTTAACAACATATTTGCACATAGTTCTCATTTGACCCTTTCCCCGATTCCCACCCCAATCCCCTCCCCTTCCCTCCCCCTCAGGTTCACTTCGGTGAGTGACCTTGATATGATTGTGTAATTACATCACTTGCTTGAGGGCATCCCTCTGCCCCCTGCGTCCACTACAATTAAATCAACTTCAATGCTTATCG
>PVLC010042946.1:0-12751 GCA_004027655.1 Graphiurus murinus | reverse complement strand
AAGGTTAAAAAAGAACCGGAAAACCCCAGGATTCTTAACAAAGAAAGAAAGGAAGAGAGGAAAGGAGCAAGAACAGGACCTCACAGGAAGGGCATTTTTTGTTTTGTTTTGTTTTTGTAAATCAAATGGCAGGCACAGGGTGATGTTCTAAAGATAGGGAGGGAAAAATGATTCATGTCTAACTCATGAGTAGCCCTGGTCAGTTATGATAAATCTGCTCTGCCTTTCTAACAAGGCCCCAGGTGAATGAGTTTGCAGTGTTAGTGGAAGATGAATCATATGCTTATATTCTGTATCTCTGTAAAATCTTGTGAGAAAGGCGATATAGAGACAGAAAATATAGAAAACCCACAAAATGTAGAAAAGATGACAGCAGTGATGTCAATGAAATTGTAAAGGGCAGGAAGTATATGGACAAATGAAGCCTCTATTGCAGACCAAAAAAAAGATGAGACCTGGGCCCAATGGGAAGAGCCACCAAGGGGTTTCACATGTGTGATGTACCCTTCCAGGGAAGGTACAGGAGTCAGAAGCACCAATTAACCTCCAGTCTTTGGAGAAGAATGTGCTACATGTGGGTATGTCTGGGTTTTGAGTATATTTGGAAGGGAGAGGATGAAAAGAGAGGACTTAAGGGAATGAATAAGTAACATGCTCTCCATCATGACCTGCACAGTGAACAACAACCACTTCCCAAAATTCTGGAAATGTCTGATGAATTGAGGAAGAGCACATTAAAAAGTAAGAAAGTCAAACAATCAGAACAGATGAATATAATAATTAATTACTCAACATATTTATATAAAATATTATTAAAGAAAAAGGACATTCAAGCCGGGCGTGGTGGCACATGCTTGTAATCCCAGCATTCGGGAGGCTGAGACCAGAGGATCCGGGTTCGCGGCCAGCCTCAGCTACCTAGTGAGGCACTCCGCAACTTAGTGAGACTCGGTTTCAAAATAAAGAATTAAAAAAAAATAGGGCTGGGGGTATAGCTCGGAGGTAGAATGCCCCTGAGTTCAATCCCCAGTACCGCAAGAAAAAAAAAAAAAGAAAAAGGACATTCATAGTAGTGTATGTGGTTCAAAACATTGTCCCCTGGATAAGTTTCACTGACTTACACCATGAATAGTGGTGATTGAGCAGGATGACTGTGCCCCCGAAACCTTGTGTGTTACCAAGCTTTTTGAATTTTGCTTGTCAGTTAGGCAAAATCATTATTTTATATGTTATTATTATATAAACAATTGATTTAATTATGAATCAGATGAGGTTTCATTTAAAATGTTTAAGACATTTGCATTTTTCTACATATCATCTATTCGTACATCTGCCCATTTTATTTTATTTTATTTTTTTTGCAGTACTGGGGATTGAACCCAGGGGCATGCTCAGAGATATCTGAGCTGCATCCCCAGCCTGATTTTTTATTCTTTATTTTGAAACAGGGTCTCACTAAGTTATAGAGGGCCTCACTAAGTAGCTGAAGCTGGCTGCAAACCTGCAATCCCAAGTACTGGGATTACATCAAACAATACACTTCTCACTAGCAAATCTAACAATGCAAGTTGAACAAATGTTCTGGACAACACATAAAATCTATATATCTAGAGCACTTAAAATAATTAGCAAAATAACACAATACAAACAGTAGGGAATAAAGAACCAGTTCTAGGAATGGAAGAGGAGGTTCAGGAGTTGGCTTGGGGTAGAACAGTTTGGAGTCACACTGATCCATGGGCAGTGAGAAGAACATACCAGAGCAAGTCTCTGGATCGGAGTCTTACACACAGGCAGATGTCATGGCATAAGCAAAGCTCAATGCAATGCTCACAAGAAGGTCAATGTCTTTATAGGACTTTATGGGCATTTCCCAGTGTCTTTGGTCCTCATCCAGGCATTTCAAAACCTACCAGATTCCTGTCAGTCTTAACGTATTGATGACGTAAGTCCATCAGAGGTGAGAAGGCATCTTATGATCCAAGGGTCATAAATTCACTGCAGCACAGATATGCTAGTCTGAGCCCTATGCTCTCATGTCCAGACAGGTTTCTAAAGTTATATGTTTGTATGTCTAAATAAGTTGTTTATCAGTTTCTGAAGTCATCTGAGCTATATTCTGGCATGTCTAAACAAGTTGTTTATGAGTTTGAGAAAATTGTTTTATATCTCATGCTCTATAGATCCCAGTAACAGCCTATCTGATGACCCTGCCAGAAGATTATAAGTCCCCAGCTAGAGATAGTTCAGAAGCCTTAAAAAGGGTTGGGACCGCATTTTCTAGTGTGTATCAGCAGCTCCACAGGCAGGATGGAATCCAAATCACAGTGGAGCCTATGGGGAGTCCATGGCAGCAAAGCCCTGCTGCCTGTGGTGGTGGAGACCTGCACCATGCACCTCCCCCTCCCACCTCTCCCCAAAAGGGGCCAGGGCTGAGAGGCATGGTGGACACACAACACTGGACCCTGTCTTGGCTGCAGCAGCGGAGGCATGGACTCCAGGGGCACAGAGGCTGGCTTGGTCCAGGTTTAGGGTCAGGATTAGGGATCTTAACACTGAAACCTCCCCTGAAACTCTAGCTGGCCTGAAACAGAGCTCCTGACAGTGAGCAACAGAAAAAGAAGTGTTTAATGACCCACCCAGACTTGGCTCACTTTAAGAGGGGCATAGGCCAAGAAGAAGCAGAAAGGACAGTCTGGCACAGGCAGTGAATATCCCTCCTTGTCCAGAGTTACGATCACCTCAGTGGAGATGATTATTTCATTTTTCATTAAGAATTATTTTTATTCTAGTATTTGCTGATCAGCTCATGTATGATCATATACAAACATATTTGTTTTTTCCTTTCCATCATTTTTTCTTTTTATTATCCTTTTTTTGGTTTGATTTGTTTTGTTTTTTGAAGGTTGGTGGTTTTTGTTTCTTTTGTTATTCTTTCCTTTCTTCTCTAATAACCAAATTCTCTCTCTCTCTTTCATTTATTTTATTTGTTTTATATTCCTTCTTTATGGCCTTTACCTGCTACTTCTCTTCTGCTTTTTCTCATTTTACATTTTGAATATTCTCAATTTTCTTTTGCCTTCCTACCCCACTTTCTTTACTCTTGATGAACTATATTCTTACCGTCTTATACACATATTTAGTTCATATAATTTCGGCCCTCACCGTTCACACTGCTGTAGTTATCAGTACTGTGGTTGTCATAGTTGACACCTGGTGTTTATTTAATGCTAAGTCTATTTCATGGCTGTTTGTTGTTGTTGCTGTTAATTGCTGACCTCACCATTCCTGCTTTGGGAGTTATTAGTGTTGTGGATTTCATAGTAGTCCCTTGGTATTCATATTAATGTTGTATGTTGATCACTGCTATTGTTTATTTTCCCTTGGTCTATGAGGTGCTGGGAATCTAGTGTGACACTATAATTTCATGGGGTAGACACTCTGCTACTAAGCTATTCCCCTGACCCAGCTGAGAGATAGTGCACATTGGTCTACTAATCATCACCAAACAACTATCAGGGAAACTATATTACAAAATCCACTTGGAAATATATTCAACAACTCACAACAACCTGACACCTCAGAACCCTTTGCCAAGAGAAGACTGTGCTCTAAATAGGCCCCCACAAAAAAGTGAAAGAGAAATCCATCCCAACAGATGCACAAATCTCAATACAGGAATACAAGAAATATGAAAAAATAAGGTAACATGACACCTCTTAAGGCTTGTATTTCACCAACAACTGACTGCACCGATGTCACAGTGTATCAAATACCAGATAAAAATCTCAGGAGGATAATCATTAAAAAGATCAATGAGTTCCAAGACAACACAGAAAAGCAACTGAGTGAATTAAAGATATCAGTACTGGATAAAATGAGAGCGGGACAAAGGAAACATCAAAATAAACAGTATTGGGGCCTGCTTTCTTACTTAAGTCTTTATCTAAGAAACTATTCACAGATTACTCAGGACCTATGATCTTCTTTTCTAGAGTGAACTTCAGGAAACAGACTGGGTTAAGCGTCTATCCATGTGAAAATCTAGACCTCCATTGTAGCATAGGTTTAACATGTGTCTGATTTGCATAGCTGGTCAGCATATTTTGGAGTCGATAAAATAGAAGCACAATAAGACATGGGATCTAAAATCATTCTATAGGTACTCAATTGCTTTAATTATGGTATTTCTTCTGTCCGTGATTCATACTTTGCATGCTTGAATAAAATGCAAGAACATTTGAATATTGATTAAGTAGTATGATTTTTTCCTCTGGAAACCTTCTATTAGAAAGATAGCATCCTATAGAATCTCTAAACATTGATACCACTATAGAACAGAGGATATATGACCTTTCAAGTGATAGTAATTCCTCAACTGAACCACTTATTTAATATTTTTACTTCATTTAACAAATATGAATTGAACACCAAGTAAATGTCAGTCACTACTCTCCATGTTGGATAGTGCCGAAGACGGAATCCCTCAATAATACCTGACTTCATATTATTTTCTTTGATTTCAACCCAAAACAGTTTTTGACATTGCAATGGACTACAAGCAGGCCCACAATATGTATATGAGAAATATTGTTTTCTAAATACTGATTTCTAACCAAAATCCACCTTTTCATAACTTTGTTTTACTTAATAAATATTATTTGGCCTCTAGATTTTGGTGGGGACATGTATTTTCACCTACTTTGGGTAAATACCAAGGACTATGATATTTATATCATAGAAAAAGAATATGTAAGAAGCTGCAAAACGGTCTCTAAAAGTGGCTGTACCATTTTGCATTCCCACCAGCATGGATTAGAGTTTCTGTTCTATATTGTCTCCAGAATATGGTGTTGTCCTGTTCTGCATTTTGGCCATACTAATAGTTACATTAGTAGTATCTTACTGTTTTGATTTGCACATTGCTGATGCTATATGATGTGGAACATTGTTGTCATTTGTATATATTCTATAGTTCAGTGTCTATTAAGGTCTTTGGCCCATTTGATAGTAGATTTTTTGTTTTCCTGTCATTGAATTTTTAGATTTCTTGTGAGTTTTGGATTACAGTCCTTCATCACTTTTGTCTTTTGCAGTACTTTTTCTTGGCCTATGGCTTGTCATCTCATTTTCTTGGTATTGTCTTTTGCAGAATGGAAGTTGTATGTATGTATGTATGTATGTATGTGTGTATATTTTGGTACTAGGGATTGAATACATGGACATTCTACCTCCAAGCTACACCTCTAGGACCCCACTCCCCTTTTAAATTTTGAGACAGAGTCTTTACGTTTCTGAAAGTCTCACTAAGTTGCTGCAGTAGACTTCCAAACTATGATCTTCATGTCTCAGTCTCTCAAGTACTGAGATTACAGGTGTGTGCCACCATGTCTGGATAACTTTGTAATTTTAATGAAACCAGCTTATCAAGGATTACTTTCCTGAACCTTGCCTTTGGTGATACATATAATAAGGCATCACTATACTAAAGGTCAACTAGGTTTTCTCCTGTGCTATCTTCTAGAGTTTTATAGTTTTTAATTTAATGACATAAGTCATATTTAAGGGCAAAGTTCTAAATGAGCTAATGACCTTTTACTAGATGTGGCCCCATCTCCTGCCACTATTGCATCAGGGTTTAAGTTTCCAACATGTAAACTTTAGTGGACATGGTTGAAACATGATGGCATCTCTGAGTAATCAACCAATAAAATATTGTCACATATCAGCATTTTAAGATAATTTTATTGTGAAGTATAACAAATACTCATAAAAGTATGTTATTTAAAAATACAAACTTGAGGCTGCAATATTTGTATCTATATTTATAGATATGTCTATATGTCTGTCTATTAGATATAATTAACTTATCTATCTATAGATTTATTTTGGGATTGGTTGGCTCTTGTAAATCTGGGGACTAGCAAATCGAGGGGCATTCTATCTCTGAATTATACACACAACCCTTTTTAAATTTTATTTTTTATTTTTATTTTCAAATAGTCTCACTAGGTTGCTGAGAGTCTCAGAACATTGCTGAGGCAATCAGCAGAGTCCCTGCTCTTGTAATTGCATTTTAGAATCCAAGGAATAGATGAAAGTATAGATATGAGGGCAGTTATTGCAAGTTTGAGATTTAATGAAGAGAGATTTTTAAAGCAAAATAATGCAAGAAATGCCATGTTTCTAGCCAAGTGAACACAGAAAATCAGCCATCATGCCCTCTTTACCTCCAATAATTCTTTTCTGAAATCCTACCTTGTCATATATGAATATACCAACTTTCTTTTAATTTCACATGGAATTTCTTGCATTATTTTGCTTTAAAAATCTTTCTTCCTATTTCACTGAGAAAATGGAAGCAATAAGAAGAGTTCTTAAAAGCTTTAGCACTTTCCACTGGCCAGCATATGTGTGCTCAAATACTCCACCTTCCTCTCATGAAAACGCAATTCCACGAGAGCAGGGACTCTGCTGATTCTTGGCACATATAACCACACCTGACAAATAGTATGCCTTTAAAAAATAATTGTTGAACTAATAATGAGTGATTTAAAATACCACTATTACTACTAGAGCAAAAAATCACTATTCATCCATTCAGCAGAAATTTATTATTTACCAATTTCTTGACAAACCACATTCTATATACTAAAGGGGCAGTAGAGAATAGAACAGAGAAAAATTTCTATGGGAGATTACATAGTAGCTGAGGGCTAAGTTCATGCTAGCCACTACCCTAGGTCCTTTACATGAATCACCCCTTTTAAATCTTTCAAAAATTGTTAATTAAATATTAACTATACCAATTATCAGATGAAATCTAAAACTTAACTCTCCTATCTAATATCATAGAGCTAGAATTCAAACTGACATACTCAAATATATGTCTTTATTACTAATGTTCAGTGCTTATATAGATGCTTTTTGGGGCTTACATTCTATCTCCCTGAGAATGTTACAAAGAAGAGAAGATGTTGAGCAGACAAGTCACTTTAGGGGCTGCAATCTGCAGAATAAGAATGGTGAAGCATTTGAGGATCTCCTTCATGGTTCTGTGTTTTTATTTTTGTTGTAAGTTAGTGGGGAGTTTTAGCCAGGATGGCACAAGAAATCTAGGGAACATTTTCTTATAATTTGAAGCAAAGGTGTAGTTCATTGGGGTAGGAGGAGGAAGGAGAAAGGGGCCGTCATCTAGTTCACCTGGGATTCATGTGGTTAGTAAAGGATGGATGGAAATTAGAAAGCATTAAGACCGGAGGGCCCATCTCTTGAATCTCACTTAGCTTTCTGAGTAGGGGTGAGTGGCAAAACGCAAGTGGAGCAGCTTTCTGAGTAGGGGTGAGTGGCAAAACGCAAGTGGAGCAGAGTTCTTTGTTTCTGAAGGTCCTGCAGGGAGAGAACTGTACTCTTCAGTGCAATTATACTGTGAGCCCCTTTAACAACTCGAGGTGGTACAAATAGGACACAGGGAGAGGTCTCGTTTCTCTGACAATTATGACTTCCCAGGAGAACAAAGCATCAAATGGAAAGTGCAGAATGACTCTGGATTGCCACACCCACTTCTCTTCATGCTGCCTGACAAGGTCCCGGCATGAGGGAAGCTGATTCAAGGAACCCGTCTTCCTAAAAGTGGTCATGTCATAGGGCTTTTTAGGATTTGTCTATTTGCCTTTATTCTCCTCATATGTCTTTTATGCTTGCTGGTTTCACTTGTTAGGACTGACACAACATGGGGAAAAACGTTTGAGCCCTATTCTGAGTTATTTGTGGGGAATAATGTGGCAGTCACAGATACTCCAGAAGTTCAAGTGAAAATCCCAGAAGAAGTTCTGAGAAACCATTCAGATAGCATCCTGTTTAATTTAATAATAAGGTTTCCACCTAAAAGAACAAACATAAAAGAGTTAAACTGTAGCAGGGTGAACTTCTGGCACCCACATGGATGGAAATTCCTCCTGCTGAGGTTCCCAAGGTAGATGCTGAATAGGAGGACAAAAACAAAAAAAGAAGTAAAGTTTGTGTTGTTTCTACAGTGCAGGGCCCACCACCGGTAGCGTATTTGATTAATGAAAGAATATGGCATCCACCCTGAGGTGGTAAGATGTTAAAGAATACCTGACCCCCTGCTGCCATATACAGGAGCTTACAAAGGGATACACATGGTTGAAAAGAATGAAGTGCATGTTCCCTATGGTAGTTTGAGTTTCATGGGATGTCTTGCTAAGTGGTCCACCTTGGTGTATAGGAAACACTTAAATAAGTTTTGGAAAGCAGTGCGACTGCCACAATGAGTGTTATCTGACCAGGAAATAGAAGAAAGGGCACAGTGAAGGTACTAGTGATGGAGGTTGAGACAAAGAATTCAAAAGGTTATAATCATTAATCACAAAAGTTAATCATGAGTCAATCCCTTGATTATTCTTAGCTTCAGCCGGATAGCCAAGCAAAAGGGTGGTACAATTCATGTTTCACAAAGAGAAAAGAATCCATTTATGCAAAATCGTTCAACTAAAACCTGTAGTACATTTCCTGCTTGGCTTAACCACAAAACCCTGATGCTCTGCCAAAAATAAAAATATAAACCTGTGAGTTAACCTGTAATAAATGGAACAGACTACACAAGCCCTCTGAGTGGTGTGCTTCTGTCTCCCATTGCATTGACTCTTCTCTTCACCTTTGGGGTCCCCTGGACCCTGCAGCAGCTGGACCACCTGGATTCAACAGCCTCCCAGCTCAGTGAGGCTGCCTCCTACATCTGCATGGTGAGCGCACTTGCAGCCTGTACCTGGAGGCTGTCAGGGAGGCCTAGCAGGTGGAGCAGGGGAATTAGTTTTATGTTGATGTTGTGTATAATTTCACAGTTGAGTAGGTATTTATTTCTCAGATATAATTGGATTTGAGCTTAAACGTGCTGTCTACATAGTCTAAAGATAGCCTCATTTTGTGCACAAAATAAACAGGTGCATCTCAAGAGACTGACGTGCTGTTTCTGCTGCTGAAGTAGATGACAGTTTGAATTCAAGAGAAGAAACCAGTGAAACCATTTTGGTTTGGGATCCAGGTACTGGAAGGATGTTGACTAAGTAGAAGGGTTACCTGCTGATGTGGCCAATGGCGATATCCGATGAGTTTCTTTTCAAGTTCTCAGGAGGCATCTTGATAGGAGAGACTTGATTCATCAATGCAGTCTTGCTCCAGATGCAGGCACTTGTCCACAGCTGCACCAACTTTTGTGTCCCCTTCTGCCACTGCTCCTGTGGAGGACATTCTGCTCAGACTGCTCTGCCCATGTGACACTGGCAGGCACTACCACTGTCAGGCATAGTGACTCCCCAGGCTCTTAAACTGTCAGTGTTCCAGAAAAGACACCTGAAAAAAGAAAAAAAGTACTATTTTTTCATCCTTCTCCATCTCAAAGAGTCTCCAGTTTTCACTTTTTAGACAGAAGGGTTGCTTTTTTTTCCCACCATCACAAAATTAGTGTGCCCTTTTTGCTCGCTTTTTCTAGCTATTTCCTAGTCATACCCTAGTCATTCTCTGGAATGAAAAAGATTACAGGGACATGAGCATTTTCATGACTTATACACAGACCCATCATACTGACCATCTGTCCCTCTTAGGTCACTGTATAGAAACTTATAGAGTAATGAATTCAAATTGATGGTAGTTATACTCATGAGCCAGGACAATGTTTATTCAACAAGAGATTCCAGATGGTGCAATCAGAATCCAATTTCAATACCATTCTAACCAGGTTGGTAGCAGGACATATCCACCAGGCTGGCCTGAGGCTTTGGGTGGGAGAAAGAAAGAAGCATCGTGCCTTCCACTTTTAGAAATTTGCAATCCATGTGATTTTTAATATTCCTTCTGTTAAGTACAGCTGTAACTCCTGGATGTTATGTAAAAACAAAGGTGGAGAGAGAAGCCAGGCACACTGAGGAACTTGGACCTGAGGAATAATCAATGGGTGAATTCCCCGAGTTTTCTTTTGCTTCACATAATCTACCTGCATCTTGCAAAAGCAGCAACCTGGAAATGTCAGTGGGTACATAAAATAAGCCCAAGGTAAGCCTGCTCTCTAGTCACAAGCTCACAAAAGGATAACCTTGCAAGACAGAAAACCTTCAGACAATAGCCAGTCTACTCCAGTCCAACACCTCATAAAGCTTAAAGCAACTAAGAAAACACTTCATCAAGAAGAAGGTAAATGAAACCTGGTAGGAAAACTTTGTGGGTTTTTAACTTACCTTTGCCCCACCTTCCCATCACTGGCTCTAAGATAGTCTTTAAATTGCATCACACATTGCTAATGTGGGTTTCTGGTACTCGAAGCAACAGAGTGGACCTCGTTATGAGATGAGATTGGGAGCATTCAGGGTAGTATGGACACAGAAAATGGTGTTATCAAAGAATAATGTTTGACTGCTTTGACCTGTCAAGTGGCTCCTTGAAGGACTAATGCAAAGGGCTTGCCTGCATTCTGCATAACCAAGAATGGTAGCAGGGCAGAGATATAGCTATATGGAGGATTTTATCTCTAAAATGAATTTCACTAGATGGATTCAACAGCATATTTAAGAACACAGGAGAAAAAATCCTTAAACTTGAAGTTAGGTCAAGTGAATCTATCCTATTTCTGGAGAAGAAAAAAAGAAAAATGAATAAAACCTAAGAGATCTGTAAGACATTATAAAATATAAAGATGCAACTGGTATAAATATATAAATATAAGAGGAATCCTGGAAATGTAGGGGAGAGTTTAATGGGAGGAAGAACCAATGAAAAAAATCATGACCCCAAACTTCCAAATTTGATGGGAGATACAAAAACTACAAGAAGTTCATCATGCACCAAGAGGATGCAAAGAAATCTTCATTTATACACATTAAAATCAAACTGTTCAAGACGAGGGCAAATTGAGACTCTTGAAACCTGCGAGAGAACTGACTAATCACATGCAAGGGATCCTTAATAAGAATGACAGTCAATTTATAATTCAAAATAATGGGACACAGAAGGCATTGGTATAACATATCTAAAGTGCTGAACAAACATAAAAATGAGGAAACAGACAAAACATGCCAGTCACCAATATCTACTTTATTCCTGTTGTTATTTTTTGGTAGTACAATTTACATATTTTAAATGGACATAAAATTAGTACCATTCATAGCAACATTTATCATAAGATAAATTGCCATGGAGTAGGAACTTTTCATTACTTTGAGGTTCACAAGACATAGCTACAAAATTTACTACTGTGGAAAATGAATTCTGTTTAACACAAATGAGGGAGAGAACTGTGGCTTTCCTTTTTGATAGATTGCCATTTTACAGTCCTGCAGGTACCTGAAGTATTTCAGCTCCTCTTTCGACATCATGAGACACAGAAGCTTTCGTAGGATAGCATTGATGCTGGATGAATTCTGTCACTTGCCAGCGCTGATGTGGCTCTTGGGTCAGCCACCAAGTTTAATTAGTCCATGGATTAGCACACTTATATCATTAATATCTTTGTTACAAATCTTGCAAGGGATTATAATTTTTATGAAGGCTGTTCTTTGGGTTCATTTGTTTATTTATTTATTTATTTATTTATTTATTTATTTATTTATTTATTTATTTATTTTTGCAGTATACCAGGGATTGAACCCAGGGGTATTCTACCTCCAAGCTATATCCCCAGCCCTGTTTTTATTCTTTATTTTGAAACAGGATCTCACTCAGTTGCAGAGAGCCTCACTAAATAGCTGAGGCTGGCCGCAAACCTGTGATCCTCCTGTCTCAGCCAGCATGCCCAGTTCCCGCATCTTATTTTTAAAGTCTTCTGTTTCAGTTTCAAGCATTCTCCAAGGCAGTGGTGGCTGCCATCTTGTGCTGCTCTCTTTCTTTGGTTTTTCACATTTACTATGTCTATATTATTTTTGTTCATATTATTTTATTATTTATATTTTTTGTTTATATTATTTTTGTCAAGTGCAACACTTAACAATATAAGCATCTCCTTACTCCCACACTCTTCTTCCTGTGCAGTAGGTGGGAATGCGGAGGGTCTGAACAGCTGTCTTTGATGTGTGTTGATTACATGGCTTCCGAGTAGGGAAGGGACTGCTGCATTGCCAGCCTCTGCCACCAGCTTCAGTAAGGAAATGAGGCAGGCTGTGGGACAAAGAAGGTACTTGAGTTGTACTTGATTGTGAATCTGTAGTCCAGTTGAGCTTCTGGCCTAGATATCCCCCTGTCAAATGTGGCTGGGTAGTTTGGTTAGGATGGACATGCAGAGGGAGAGAAAGAGCAGGTCCAGACCTTTCAGAAGTCAACCTCTACATATCAGGGCTTTATCCAAGAGAAGGGAAGAAGAGAAATTATTCAAATGAATAGGTACGTTGGAATTTATCTAGAGCCTGGGTGCTGAAAGCAGCTCCATCCCTCCTGCACAAATCCAAGTAAGTGCTATTTGGACTCAGGTGTGTTGTTAGTGCAAAATGGATGAAGTATTCCAAGTTCCTATAGTCCCAGCCTTGTTAAAAATATTGTCTAGGCTGTGAGTAGGAACTATACTTGTTAAGCCAAATTTTAATCAATTCTGTTGAAAGGGTTCTTTTTAATTACAAGAGATTTCTTTAAAAATGGTGATGAGTCTGGTCTGGGGGTGTTTGTCCTGACATGGAGAACAGGCATGCAATTTGAAATCCTCCTTGAAACACAAGAATTCTATAATAGAAATGCCATGAATGATTTTTTT
>PVLC010042945.1:0-12628 GCA_004027655.1 Graphiurus murinus | reverse complement strand
TCACAACTTGAAAAGATGTAGAGTTCAGGTATGTGGTGTTATCGTCTGAAGAAATCTCCCAATTGGTACTGACATGATCCTTTTAATACGGGCATGTCATCTTCTTCACCCATTTGGAAATTATTGCTCATAGATGACACAAGAAATTAGGATATCAGAACTAAATGTGGGGGCCACCAAGTACTGTGTGCATGTATGTCACTGTCAACATGATTTGCATTATGATGTGAGACTATAATGCACCAATAAAAGCATATAACTAATTGCAACAGTATCTAAGAATAATGAAGATCACTAAAATCTATGAGGGGAACATCTCATAATAAAATGTGAGTAAAGAGTATACATGGTGTGTGTGTGTGTGTGTGTGTGTGTGTGTGTGTACATGAAAAAAATCCTTAAAGTAAACATTTTCCTTGTAGTTGTCCTGAAACCAAACAAATTTTAAGTATAGTTCTGTTTTTATGTGATTAAAAGAAGGAAGAAAAAACATAAAGCCAGAACATTTTGTGCAGGTTTACTACGTACAAGGTGTTTGTCTAAATAAGTGATCTACATTATTACTTTATTTAAAACAGAGATATCTCATAAAGTGGTCTTGAGTATTTCCTCTTTTTTCTTCAGGTGAGGAGATTGAAGTTTAACTCTTTAACACAACTTTGCCGAGCATGCACTCCTTGTACTCCTTGTTGGAGGAGGAGCTGGGATTATAGATCAAAGCAGACCACTCCAGAGGCCATGTTTTATATTCTGTACTAGAGAATGCTGCTTAACCATTTAAAGGCACACAATACCAACATTTAATCTTTTGAAGTAAATATTCCCTATGTGTTATATAGGTCAGACAATTAACTAAACAAAATTACCTACTTGTTCATTTTTTTCTCCTTACATTTCCATTTCCAAAGCAAATTGTCAATCTGAATATTACTCTTTGTTTCAAAGTAAATGGATATCTGTCATCAGTTCTTAAATCTGACATTTCAGACAGAGTTCTTAACTTCAAAGTATACTGTAGTAAACACTCCTAACCCAAGGAAAAGACTAGACCTAATTTTAAAAATGTTTAATGGCAGTACAATTTCTTTTCCCCTGACCTGATTTTATTTGTGATAAACAGCATTCCTTTGCATGATCAGTGACTACGATCAATTTATCTTTGTCCTGTGTTAACTGAACCCTGTGAGGCTCTTGACTTCACTGGTGTGCTGCTCTAACAGAGCCCAGTGGCACACTATGCCACACCATGCAGCACTTGCACAGTTGGTATCTGTGCATCTTTCATATAGTAAGCATTTTAAGATACCATTTTAAGATAGATGCTGGAGGCTTGATCCCCAGTATGCAAAAAAGAAAAAAGATACTATGGAATATCCCTGGGAAGCTATTTCTAGTCATTTTACTTTTCACTTAATTTACTTTGGATATTATATTTGAAATAATAAAAAAAATAAAAGTTACAATGTTGGTATAAACACAATGCCATCATCATAATTTAAGTTTAAATGAATGAAAGAACCTTCTTGCACTTTTGTCTTGAGTATTAGCATTTTAAATACTGGCAAATACTGAATATTCATGGATCAGCATGTTATCCCATTTCTATCATAACTAATTGCCTGATGAGGTTGGTTGAAATTCCCTTTTGATACTAAAGGCCCTTGACCATCTTGAAAAATTAAAATGTCAAGTCATGATTGAGGGTTAAAGAAAATACTTTGAGGAGGTACATGCAGTTTTATGCCAACATGCTAATCCTTAAAACATCCTAGTATTTTTAAGCTTCATAAATGGGGAAAAAAACAATTAATGGGCAGGAGTAAAACAGTAAATGTTTAAATTGTTATTGTCCCAGGCAGAAACTGACCCGAGCAATAGTATTAAAGGATCACAATAGTTTCACCCTAAATGTTGCCCAAATTCTTGAATTATATTCTGGTGCTATTGATTTTCTTCTTTAGTATAGCTTTCACACCAAAGCTAATTTGATTTTTATTGGCCTCAAATACTTTCCTTTAAACTCCCAGATCAGCTCTCTAAAACAATATTTATCAGTTTCAACTCTCCTGAAGGGAATCACCAGCATTCATGGAACCTAGAAAAAAAAAAAAAATCCTGTTTAGAAGCAAAACAATCTCACTTGATTCTATGTCCAAAGAGAAAATGGAATGTTTATTTTGAGGAGATAGTTCAAGGTATCTACTTTAAGAGACTTATTTTACTGTTGTTTCTATAGCAATTCACTGACTTTAGGCTAGTCAATCAGCTCTTTTGAGATCTTAATATTTACACTCTGAAGGAAGTTCCTTTATATTTCCTCATTGTCTTTTGGAAACATTTATATTCCTACATCTTCAATAAATGGTGTTAAGAAGTTAAACTCCTTTGCTTTTTGTCTACACTAGCCTTAAGTGCTGAGAAAAAAAAACAATCAAGCTCCAGCAGACATAAACTCAGTTAATCACATTGAATGCCCAACCATCACATTATGCATTTCCAAACATAATTATAGTATGGCCTAACATAGACTAAAATTCCATTTTCCACAGCCAATAAAAACAATTTCTTGGCCTAGATTCAAAGTATGCCAAGTTTAACTTGTGTATTTCAGGACTGTTTTAGCAAACAAAACCCCAAAGGGTTAGCTATCTTTTTCAGGAGAATAAGAGTACTAAATTTAGTACTGAAGAGAGTCTCTTGAAAAAATAGTTGTATAGTTACATATGCATCCACATCTGTCTGGATAGATGAATAGACAGAATTTTTTTTTTTAGTAATATAAAAGTATGTAAGGGCATGGTACTAGCTAGGTATACTCATTGCTTTTGAACTGTCATCACTTCTAAGCCTTCTTAGTGGACAGAGCAAGAAATATAAGTATAGATATCTGTAGATAAATAAAATTTCTTCCCAAATTCCAAATTCATTTGGTAAAATATGGCATAGGCTCAGGAGGCCCTGGGTTCAATCCCTACTACTGCTAAATAAATACATAAATACAATAAAGCCAGGCATGGTGGCACCTGCCTGTAATCTCAGTAGTTGGGAGGCTGAGACAGGAGGATCACAGGTTTGAGGACAGCCTCAGCAAGTAGAAAGACTTTCATAAACTTAGTGAGATCCTGTTTCAAAATAAAAATAAAATAGGGCTGAGGTGCAGCTCAGAGATACAATGCCTCTGAGTTCAATCCTTAGTACAACAATAAATAAATAAAATATAATAAATACAGTAACATAAAGTATCACCATTCAGTTGTAGTGAATTTCTGTTTCTGACTCTATTAATGAAGAAGGAATAATAAATATTTGACAGTTTTCTGCACTTATTTAGAAAAAGATATATTCC
The DNA here is from genome assembly GCA_004027655.1 of Graphiurus murinus. NCBI lineage: Eukaryota > Metazoa > Chordata > Mammalia > Rodentia > Gliridae > Graphiurus > Graphiurus murinus. The sequence continues at coordinate 9,282 of PVLC010042945.1, read as the reverse complement.
AAATAAAAATACTGCTCTTTGAGAATGAATAAACCATGCCTGAAATTTAAAACATAGTCTCAATATTATGATTCTCCAAATTCCTAAGTTATCAATAATATTTTTAAAATAGCCTTAATTTCTCCTGTAGTTGAAAATGTTAGTTTTATTATGTGTTTACTTTCCATGTTTGTTTGGCGCTCTCTTTTATTGACTTTTCTGTGCTCCTACAATACAAGTTTAATTACTGTGGCTTTTAGTGCGCTTACACGCTGGTTGATACCAGCTTGCCCTCAGTTGTTTTTCTCTCCTCAGGAAAATTTCTTGGATACAAGAGTGCATGTTTATTCTTATACATACACTTATTCTAGGACATCATCATTTTATGTATAAGAATTCTCTTCAGCAAAAGAGTACTAAAGATAAAGGGGCCAGATTTCTTATTACTAAGGGAAGTTTATGTATGGAAAAGAGAAAGACTAGAATATATCTTATGACATTGGATAGAAATTAAACCACTGATATGAACTATAGGTCATGTATATATACATGGCTCTTCATTCTTGATTGTCTATAGTCTCAGCTCCCCAGTAAGGCATATATGGATTGGCTTCACTGTCCAGTTTTAATCTCCTGCCACTCCCCCTCACACGTTTATGCTCAAGGCATACCACGAAAGATACCTGACACTTCCTGAATACTGTAGTAATTCATGCTTCTGCCTTATTTTTTACCTCCCTTTAATTGGGCTGTTTTTCCCCACCTTGTGTTTTTGGTAATTCTCCCTGATGAACTTTTTGTTTTCTTTTTCTTTTTGTGGTACTGGGGATTGAACTCATGGGCATTCTGTCTCCAAGCTACACTCACAGCTTTTTTTACTTTAATTTTTTCTTCTTTTTTTTTTGCGGTTCTAGGGATGGAACCCAGAGGCATTCTACATGTGAGATTCACCCCCAGCCCTATTTTTAATTCTTTATTTGAAAACAGGGTCTCTATTAAGTTTTGGAGGGCCTCACTAAGTAGCCGAGGCTGGCTGTGAACCTGTGATCCTCCTTTCTCAGCCTCCCAAATACTAGGATTACAAATTTACGCCACTTTAATTTTGAAACAGAGTCTTTCTCAGTTGCTGAGAGCCTTGCTACATTGCCTTGAACCTAGGATCTTCCTGTCTCAGCCTCCCAAGTCCTGGGATTACAGGCCTGTGCCACCATGCCTGGCTTCCCTGATAAACTTCTAATCTCTGGCTGACCATTACTAATATATCATCTCTGTGAATCTTCTGCTCTTTCTGAGCTTCTTTTATGACTTTTGTTTATTTTATGAATATACTTACTGGAATTTCTTTGAAAAGCAAATTATATTTTTCCTTTTAAACTTGGTCCTTTTGAGAAGGGCTGTGTTTTAATAGCCATCCTGCTCCTATACCAGATATGTCATTTGTCACATTGGTAGGGAGTTTGGTCATGCTATTTTTATTTATTTATGTATTTAATTTATTTTAGTACTGGGGATTGAACCCAGGGTCATTATTGTCTCACATCATAATGCAGCTCATAGTCATGGTGATATACATGCACAGAGCACTTGGTGAGCTTTCCTCTACTCTCCTCTTCCTGTACATGATATAGTGACCATGTTATTTTTAAAGGTATATAAGGCAAACATTTATCTAAAATCAAGAGATTGCCTTTTAGTGTGTCTTAGATATGGGACCACTAGAGACCAGCACACAATTCCTTAGTAAGTTCAACACAGCCAGTTTTCCTTTCCTGTTGGAACAGATAGTTGTTCCTTTGATTGCATATTGGATGAAGAAGCTGATACAAGAAAAATCTATTCCTTTAAATGCAAGTAGCATTCAACAAGACAAAATTCTGGTATTGTGAGAAGTTCTAGAAGTTGAAGATCAAGAGAACAGCAGATCCACTTTCTCCAGTTCAGGGGCAGTTGAGGGCAAGCCCTCCAAGAGAGGAAAAATAAGAGGAATTCTGCACTGGTGGAGAGGGTGAATAACTGGACCTTGAAGGTCCCTTCAGATTCCAGGAATCTGTGATTCTATTTATAACAAATAACTCATTACCTCAAGGTCAAAAAATAGATATCCATGAGCTCCTATACTGAAACAATGTGTATATTCAAAATAGAAGCAGTGTTCTGGATTTGCAAAACTAGGCATTCAAAAACTTAAAACAGGTTAGCATTAAAATAATAGACTTAAATTTCATCCCTAGGGAAAAAAAATATTCATGAGACAAGAGCAAGAGAAGATAGTGAAGATTAGAATATGAAATTATAGTAGGGAACAGAGAAAAAGAATTGTGATTTAATCACTTGTGGTTAAATGTATAAGGTATGAAGGAGATGGTCTGGGTTCAAATTCTTGAACCAGTCCCTGCTGTGCAATTTTATCTGTCTCTAAAATAGGTATGAGCTGAGTGTGGTGGTACATGCCTGTATTCCTATACTTGGGAGGCTGAGACAGGAGGATGGCAGATTGGAGACCAGACTCAGCAACATAGTGAGACCCTATTTCAAAATTAAAAATAAAATAGGACTGAGGATGTAGCTCAGAGGTAGAATGTCCCTGGATTCAATCTCCAGTGCCAACATAAATAAAGAGGGATGCTAATTCTTACCCCAGACTGACTTCAAGAGAATTCATTGTAATAGGGTTGGTAGAGCTCTCGGCAGTGCTTGGTAGATGGTTTGTGTTCAGTACATGACAGCAGTTCTTTTAATGGACTGTAGGGACTAGGCACTCTCATAGCTCATTCTGAGCTTTACAAGTCTATGAGTGGAACCCACCCAAACTTTTTAGTGAAGGTGGAACATCTTATGGTGTGAGTCTGAAAAAAGATGGGATATTTTAATTAATCAACTCCTTTTTTATGATTTGGGTTGCTGCAGACATGACTTTTCCTTTCTTTTTTTTCTTCTTTTTCCTGTGGTACTGGGGATTGAGCCCAGGACCATTCTATCTCCAAGCCATACCACCAGCTCTATTTTTTATTTTGAAACAGGAGTTGTGGAGGGCTTCATTAAGTTGCTGAATCTGGTCTCAAATCTGCAATCTTCCTGTTTCAGCCTCCCAAGCACTGCGATTACAGGCTTGTACTACTGAGCCTGGCTTATGGATATGATTTTAAAGAGAGAAATGCATCACAGACACACACACTTCAGTGTCAGAGAGCATGCTGTGTGTTGGGGAGAACCATGACTTCATTTTCATGTTCATTCTTCTTTTTTTTTTTTTAATGGAATTTCTTAGTGATGTCACCAGACATCTTGTTTATCCACTTTTGTTCAGTGAAGATTATATTGCAAAAAAAAAAATGGTAAATTTAAACTTTCAAGCCTCTAAATATTTATTTAGTCTTCTGCTTTTCTTGATTCATTGATTCTTGCATATGTGAGACATATTGTGTGTATGACCCAAATCAAAATAACATGTCTTTGAAGTGGAATTAAATCTGAATTGCTGTTAGAGTTAAACCTAATTCAAATTATCAAGGAAATATGTATATGTAATGTAGATAATATTATAAATATGTTTTACAAATATATAATGTATAAAAATTTATAAATAAATATATATATATATTTTGGTAGTATGGATTGAACCCAGGGGCACTCTACCTTTGAGCTATATCTCTAGTCCTTATTGGTTTTTATTTTGAAACAGGGTCTTACCACTTTGCTAAGGGTCTCACTAAATTGCTAAAGCTGGCTTTGAACCTGCAATCCCTCTGTTTCATTCTCCCAAATACTGGAATTACAGGTGTGTGCCACTGCTCCCAGTTTCAAAGTACTATACTTTTAAAGATATGGACAAGCCAAGATATGTTCTTTAAGACCATTATTAAAACTAAGAATATGACCAAACAAAGGCAGCACAATATGTTAGTAAGAACAAAGATGTTGGCATCTGATAGAACTGAATTCAAATTCTATTACTGTAACATAGCAGCTATATAACCTTTGGCAGATTATGGAACTTTTCTGAACTCCATAGTTTTCTTGAGTGCGAAATGAACACATGAGAATATACAGTTTAGATGTATTGTGTCCAATCAACTGATGTAGTGCTGGCACAAGCTCAGTGCCTGGAGGGCACATGTGGATGCTTCTCCTACACGGGTCTTGGTAGAGAAAAGATCAGATGAGGGAATATTGCTATTTTTTAGCACTACATAGCAAGATGAAGGTTCCTAATTCTAAAAAAGGCATAGATCTACTAATACAACTTCATTTCCAGTATTCTACGCTGGTATTGGGCCATGCATGAATAGGTGTAAGAATACAAAAATATATTGTCTGATTTTTGTTTTAGAAAGGTAACAGGGGTAGTGACCTACTTCTATACATTGGGTGATTTCCATGGAACCCAACATGCATACTATTGAAAGTCTGGCAAATTTAGTGGCTCCTCTACTTAAAGTCAGCATGAGTCATTATCTCTACTGCTAATTCTTAAAGCCTGGAGAAGTCAATAGGTTAGCATTTAGGAATTTTCCATTTACTGACATTGATTCAGTTCTTTTCTTGGTGATAGTTTTTCACAGTTGCTCATAGACTTTACTGGAAGCTTAAGACAAGTTAAAAAGAAAAAAAAAAATTACAGTTGAACTTAGAGCCATTTTGGAACCAAACTTAAAGCATGGAGGAAAGCTGGTAAGGATGACTCAGTGCTGAAGCTAAGTTGATGATTCAATGATGGACTTCAGAGCTATGGAGAAACACTCAAGCCTCAGTGTATAGCTATCTTTGAGCAACTTTCCACTGACTGAAGAATTGCAGAACTTTGTCATTTCTTTGAAATGTTGGCAGAATAAGGAAACTTCTTAATCTCATGCTCTTAAACTAATATCACATGAGTTATTTCCATAATTCCAACCTCTCTTCTTAGGTGATGGTGGGTACCTTCTTAACTCTGTGTGTGTGTGGGGGGAGGGGATTGGTACTGGGGATTGAATCCAGTGGAATTCTAACTCCAAGCTATACCCCCAGACCTTTTTTATTTTTTAGTTCGAAACAATGTCTCCCTAAGTTGCTGAGAGTCTCACTACATTGCTAAAGCTGTCCTCAAACATGTGATCTTCTTGTCTCTGCCTCCCCAGTAATGTGATTACAGGTGTGTGCCACCATACCCAGCTCCTCTTGACTCTTTAGAGTACTGTGCCCTCCAAATTACGTGATTTTGCATGGTACTTAGACCTTAGGAAACACTGCTTGCTCCTCTGTTTTGCCAGCTTGCTGAGTATCTATTCATCCTTCAAGACCCTGCTCAGCTTTCTCCTTTTTAATCCTCTGACTCAAGAGAATTTTATATTAAGAGGCTTCTTTTTTGTAATGTTCCTTTAACTACCTACTAGGCAAAAGTCATTTCCTTTTACAGTAGATGTCTATATGGCTTGACTCCATACTGAGGAGTGGGTGTTTGGCTATGAGACTGGGTTCCAAATGATTTCCTTTGTTGCTGTTGTGGATGTGTTCAGGGAATGTCACACTACTCAAAGGAAGTGGTTTGCCTGCCAGCACTAGAGGCTGTCAGAACCTGTAGGAGTGCTAATTGGAGCCAATCAAATGCTAACTGACCTGCTTCTGCGCTCCACTGACAAAGAGGAATCTCTCCTGTTTTGTGAAGTAGAAGGCTCTGTTCTGATGGCTATAGATGACTGGAGAGTCAGTCAATTGAGGGAATGGCTTTTCCTTATCACTAGAAGATACAAATCAGACGTTCTTATCAATTTGTTTCAGAAAATAATAATTTTGATGTATTCTGTTATTGAAAAAGTGGGCAATAAACTTGAAGTCTGACACCAGTCAAGATAATCTAATTTTAAACTACTTACTGGATAGAATCTGCTTTCTCTCCTTCTCATCCTCCCTGGAATTGTTTTTGGTGAAACTGAGACACATTTGAAAGTGATTCTCAGTTGTATTATCAATTTTAGTATGATAAAATTGAACCAAATCATTTGCTATGGTTTGAATGTTTCCTCTCTAAAATTCATGTGTTGCCAATAAAATAGAAAGAGGACCTTGGTTAAGGAGGCTTTGTGCAGTGTTGTTTGGGTCAGGTTGCCCTTCTGCCTTCTGCCATGTGCAGTTGCAGCAAGAAGACCCTCACCAGACCAGATGCTGACATCTTGATCTTGGACTTCCCCGCCTTCAGGCTGTAGGCAAATAAATTTCAGTTCTTTATAAACTACACAATCTCAGGCCTTTTATTATAGCAGGATGAAATGGACTAAGCTACCATTGTATTTGTTCTCAGATACTTAAAGCTCCTGATTTGAAGAAGTTTAATGACAAATATTTCAAGATAAAACACATACGTAAGTATTAGAAAATGTTATGAGGCATTGCAAGGGATCAGTAAGAGTCTATTTTTAGGTTCTTGCAGTCATACATACAAGGCAAAATATATTTTGGGCACAACTGGAATCAGGTTTATTTTTACAGTTGTTAGGAAGTTAGGTGTTCTGATTCTTTCCTCAGTTATAACATTTTGAAGAATGAGTTTATTCATGCATCAAAGAGAGGAGGTTGTGAACAGATAATTGCATAGATTATGATACCCATTATGAGGGAAGCAAAGACATGTGGTAGATATTTGAAGTTCTGATGGTGTCATTTGGAGAGGTACCTCCCTGGACAGGTAACACTGCAGCTAATATCTGAACCAGCAGGATAAAGAGCATTTCAGGCAGAGAAAACTATGTACAGAAGAGGCAGAAAATATACGGAGTGCTTGAGAAAGTGAAACAAAACTGCCAGCACAGCTGGTGGGAAATGAGCCTGAAGATCAGCGTTGTTGTGAGCTGGGGCACGAGAGTGAGGGAATGAGCAGGCAGAATGTGAGTGTGATGGTATGGCAGATGCCCTGACTGCACACCACTGAAATGAATGAGTAAGTAGGCTCCATCATGTAATGGGTAATGAGTATGAACTTTTCCCTGTCAGCCAGAGACATCCATCTGCCCCATGCTGGGGTAAGAAGTGGGGCTGATTTTAGCAGAGAGATGAGAAGCCCATATTGGAGTACCTAAATGGAAATTTTGAGTCCCCTATAAAGACAGCATTCTACAATCCAAGCTTTGTTCCCAAGAAGGTTTGTAGGCTTGAACATTGAGTTTGTTGTAAACCAGGATGATGGGTACTCAGGAGATGCATTAAGAGATTTTCTGCCACAAAGAATAGGGGAAGCTTATCTCCTCTGCCCTGGTGAAATATAAAGAGGATCCAAAGGGAAAGCATTGTGTACAAGTGGTCAAAATATTTTTGCCTCAGCCGGGTGTGGTAAGATGCATCTGTAATCCCAGTACTTGGGCTGATGAGACAGGAGGATCGTAGGTTTGAAGACACTCTCAGCAACTTAGAGAAGTTCTCTGCAATTTGGTGAGACCTTGTTTCAGAATAAAATAGGGCTGGGAGTGTAGCTCAAAGGTAGAATGCCTCTGGCTCCAATTCCCAGCAATACACATACACACAAACACACACACATTTTGACCTCTTACCTTTAAAATGAAGTCCCATTGTGGGGGGCATGCTTGGTTGAAAGTGAAAGCCTGAAGCAGAGAGGATTTTGCTGTGATCTAGTGACTTAGCTATGACCGAGTAAACACTGTGGCCAGTCCCAAACCTTCCTTAGTCCCTGTGTAGGATGGAGGGCTAAGGAAGTCCTGCCAGCCCTGCAGGGATTTCAGAAGTCTGCTGAGATGGGGGTGGTGTATCTGTCATGATCCTGCTATGCCTACCTTAAGGGGTTTGGAGGATCCTTTGCAGACACCACAGGGCCAACAGCCTCCCTGGGGATGCAGGTGAAGAATGTGATGAGACTTGGAGGGTCTTACTGCACCAGGGAAGATGGAGATTGGCTCAGTCAGCAGGGAGTGATTATTGTTTCCAGTCTGAGTAAAGAGAATAGAACAGCTATGAATTTTAGCTTTAAATGTCTGCATAGAGCCAAGTGACCAGATAGAACAAGGAGCATTGTTGCAAAGACCTGAGTACTCCAAGGAGAGCAAGGATCTTCAGGTTTGGATAGATCTCTTTGCTGCCACCTCAAAGTGAGTAGGAGGAAACATGAAAGATTACACTTTTATTGGCTATGATCAAGTTTTTGAAAAAGAATGATTATATAAGATGATGATGAAGTATCAATAAGGATTACTTTGTGTATTCACACATTTAATAAATAACCTTGAGTGTCTATTGTATACCATGCACAGAGAATAAAGCAGACCTCATGCCTGCCTTCACAGAGCTTACATTCTAGTGAAGGTCATTCCAAATTGAAGCTATAAGGAGATAAACTATTAGGAAAAAATAAAGATGCCACAATTTATTTTCACATTTTAGTGGTGTACTGTTTCTTTAATCCTACCACAGTGGGGATAAAAAATATTTTGTTGGTACAAGTGGTCTAGTATTAAAAAAAGCTACACGTGGCTACAAAGTGTATTCTTAGTTTGACACTAATTTAAATATCTTGACATTTTATCATAGAGTCGGTGAGAGAGTCTCAGGATTTCAGAGCAAGAAAGGATCTTAGAGGTCATCTGGCCAAACTTCTTAGTTGACTAGTGAGAAAACTGACAGCATGTAGGGAGTTGCAGAGAAAATTGCTGCTGGAGCTAGGGTTTAAATGTTAGTTCTTTGTCATTAATCTGGGGCTTTTTACAATAGGACAGAGCTTCTATTTCAATCTTGGAGGTATTTATTGATCAGCCTGTTCCATTTACCTTGATATGAAAGGCCCTTTGAAAGAGTTTCTAGGGCTGACTCTTACAAGTGTTGGGAACATAATGTGCAATGTTCTGATATTTAAATAGAATAGGAGGATAGAAGAATAGGCACCCCCAAGAAATATTAATTGTTTCTCCATTGAATGGTAAATGCAGCCTAGAAAGAGCCCAAGCAACTTCAGAGGCTGAGTGCCTGCCTATATGACAATCTACTTAGTAGGAGACAAAACTTGGGCTCAGGAATGAGACATCTGAATTCACATCTCAGCTCTTCCATGTATAACTAGCTTCTTAATCAACTGTGAAAACCGTAGCGAGGAATTTGTTATAAAAAGTGAATGGATTACAAAATTATGGGATTATACACACAATGGAATTCTCAGCAATAAAGAACAAAATTTTATCATTTGCAGAAAAATGGATGGACCTGGAGAACATTATATGAAATGAGATTAGCCAGTCACAGAAAATGAAAGGTCCTATGTTTTCTCTCATATGCAGAACCTAGGGAGTAATCAGGATATAAGAGGGACCTTAGAAAATGAGGAGAAAC
>PVLC010042944.1:0-12465 GCA_004027655.1 Graphiurus murinus | reverse complement strand
AAATACTTTAAGATGGAACTTGATATTGCCTGATGTAAAATAAAACATCAGGACAGAATAAAATACTCTCCATATAAGGGGCTTGCTTAATGCTACAATGAAGTCTCATAGGCACACTAGACTATTTTCAGTATTTGTCTGTTAATGAAATATAATAAGAATACCCAACATACACATGGCTTTTAAATTGTAACAATATTTATGTACTGCTTTTCCCTATAGAAAAAACTTAAATATGTAATCATGGGTCTAAATTTATATTAAATCAGGTGTTACAACTTGAATAAATACTATTTCACTTCTGCTTTTTAAATGGTTAAGTAGCCTAAATTAAATAATTAAATCAATAAGACTATTGAGAGTAAAATAAACATAACTAAAAAGTACGTTTTAAAACATCTATAAGAAATACCTTTTATGTAAGTGGTGCTAATACATTTTTCTAAATACATTTTTAATTCAGTTCTCTTATTAAAAATGTTTCATACTCTTTCCTCATACATGAGTCTTAATTGATTAAACTTTGTTAAGTTTTAATATGAAATAAATAAGCCGGGCAAGGTGGCACATGCTTGTAATTCCAATACTTGAGAGACTGAGACAGGAGGATAACAGGTTCACGGCCAGCCTCAGTTACTTAGTGAGGCCCTGTTTCAAAATAAAGAATAAATAATATTACTGGGGGTATAGCTCAAAAGGTAGAATGGCCCTGGGTTCAATCTCCAGTAACACACACACACACACACACACACACACACACACACACACACACAAACAAAAAAAGAAAAAAAAAACTTCTGATAGGTTTATCTATACTACCATTTTTCCTTATCCGTGCATTTCACACATTTTTCAAATGCTAGTCTGCAGCATAAGATTCACTGTACTCAGGCTGTCAGTGTGTTCATCCCTGGCACAGTTCTGTTACACGGCTGGAAGGAAGCATTTTCTCCCTTTCTTGTCACTTTCACTGAGTCTTTCACATAGACTAGAATTCACCCGCCCAGCTTGCATCCCTTGCTGTTTCTCTCAAGCAAAGGAGACACATCTCCTACCCAGGAAACTGGAGGAAGTCTCCTCCTTTCCATCCTCCTGAGGTAAGAATACTGGGTCCGGAGTCCAGATCCATCTTCTAGAGGAAGGTGAAAAGATCCAGCTCTGTCTCATGGCTCAAGAGGCATGAGACAGGAGAGAGGAGGAGGTCGAACTAAAGGCACTCAGTACTCGCCTGCTGCTCTGTGACATTGAACCAAAACAATAGGTGTGTAGCTGCATGTTGAAGTAGGGGTGGGGGTGGGGCATAGGAAAGTGCTGCAGTGCAAGAGTATAGAATCAGACACTGTGAAAAACCTAACATCGAACATTTAGTGCCTGGCAGGAGGGAAGAGGTACCCCATTAATGGGGCTACCAGGGAAAGAAAGAGAGTCCCCAAGATCTCCACGAGTGGAGTACAGAGTCCAGCCACAAACATGCAGTCTGAGCAGACAGGAGACGTGGGGTCTGCAAGCAAGCTGACACTCTCTGCACTTCCCCACACATTCACTTGGTGCCCTAAGAGGGAGCATCTTTATAAGGGTCCCAGTGTGCAAGCTTACTGATTGGGAGATCAGTGTCTGAGCTTACTGATTGGGAGCTTACTGTTCGGGAAACACATCTATTGTTTTTGCATATTTACTATCTCCAAGACCTAACAGCCTCTCCATTCAGCAGCTGCCCACCCTGAGAGGCAATTGGGGCCCAGGGAAGTGAGTGCAACATAAATCTGCTGAGACTATAGGCAGTGGGAAGCACAGCCTGAAGGGCAGAGGGAAGCAGAAGGGATTTCCTTTTAAAATTGGCAGTTTGACCTGTGATGAGGGGTAAGGCCAGCTGTGTGTGGACTTCCATGGGGTCTGGGTCCTGGAGCGCCATGGCTGGGACTGGCAGATCATTTGGTTCCCATGTCTGCCATCCAGTGTGGATGCCCTGGGTCTGATTGCCTATTCCATGTTCAGAGGCATTCAGAGGATATATACTTCTGTGGTTTAGACATTTACCTCACCCCTGGGTGCTGACTGAAAGTCTTGGGACCAAGGGAGCACAAATCCAATTGTTCCATAGGCTTGGCAGGCCAGAGGGAGTGGAGGGTGGCTTCTACTCTTACCATGTCCCCATCTTGGGTAGCAGAGGGTAGTGAGCGGGGAGGCAGGGCAAATATACAAGCCTCAGCAGTGAATATAGCCCTGCTGGGGGCAGTTTTGTAATAGCCCATGCCAGTGAGCAAGGAGGAGAAGGTCTCAATCTCCAAAATTTCCTGACTGGTTTGGTCCATTTGACTGAAGCCCAGCTGGAACGCAACAGATATCACTTCTCTCTGTTCTTGGGTCTCATTTTTAAATCTTTTTTTTTTTTTTTGTCTTCCATCTTTCCCTCCCTTCCTTCTTTCTTTGTTTGTCTCTTCATTTATTATTTCTCTCTCTCTCTCCATATATATATATTTATTTATTTATTTATTTATTTATTTATTTATTTATTTATTTATTTATTTTATTGTGTGTGGTATTAGAGATTGAACTCAGGGGCATTCAATCACTAAACTCAACTCTCAGCCCCCCCCCCCCCTTTTTTTTGTTTTGACACAGGGTCTCGCTAGGTTGCTGAGGGTCTTACTATGTTGCTGAGGCTGTCTTCAAACCTGTGATCCTTCTGTTTCAGCCTCCCAAGTACTGACATTACAGGAATGAGCCACAATGCCTGGCTTATATTTATTTTATTATTAATTTTATTTTATTTTATTTTAAATTAATTGGTGCATTGTAATCATACATCTTTGTTAGGTACAAGCTAATAAAGGCATGTATGTACACATTTCTCATTTAACCCCTTCCCCAATTCCCACCCCACTCCCTCACCCTCCCTCCTTCTCAAGTTCAGTTTAATGATTGACTTTGATATATTTGTGAAAGTACATCATGTGCATTAGGGGGCCCCCCTCCTACCCCCCACCCTCCATCCATCACCTTCAGTTAAGTCAACTTCTTTGCTTATCTAGAGTTTCTCCTTTTTCATCTGGAATCCCTCTTATGCCCCATCTTCTCCCTAGCATCCACATATTAGGGAGAACATATGCTTTTTTACTCTTTGTGACTTACTAATCTCACTTAACATAATGCTTTAATTTTATTTTCATTAATGTTTAAGTCTTTATTCTATATTATTACTGCCCCTTTCTGTACACTGGCTAGTTGTTTGTAGGTGCTGTTGTTTTTAATAGCTTTTATTGTATCTCTATATTTGGTTTGCCTTTAAGTTGTTATTGCTGATGGTTGTTTTCTCCACTAATAGCAGTGCTAAGGGATTTAACCCAGCACTTTGACCATATTAGGTAGGTGCTTTGCCACTGCCCCATCCTAGCTGAGAGGAATTGGACCTTACTTCATCCATAACCTTGTCTTGCTCAAACTTTGGCAGATACCTCAACTTAAAGAATGGAAGAGACCAAATCCCCAGCAGATAATCCAGCCTCTAGCAGGCATAGATGCAGGGGTGGGGGTGAGGGGTGAGGAGCTGAAGATACACTACTGGGCATTTATTCCCATAGCAACAACAGAGAAATAATATAACAGCTGTAGCTATCCTATCCATAGGAAGCCCTAGAATAGATTGCTCCCAAACCATCTCAGAATGCAGAGTGCTGAAAAGTCCAGAGAAGTAACCACAGAGAATGTACTTCATATTCTGCTGTCTATATCATACCTGCTTGAACTAATGGGAGTACCCCACTCACATGAGTCCTATAGAGAAACTGGGTATGACAGAAAAAGTTTTGGCACACAGTATACACAGAGTCAGATCCTACCAAGTCTTAACAAGGCACAGAAAAACTACAATATGAAGTTCATTTGAATTAAACTAAACACAACACAATATCCCAGGCACATTTTCAAGAGAAGGTAGCTCATTAAGAAGACCCTCACATGAAAGTGGAAGAGATATCCATCTCAACAGATGCACAAATCTCAAAATAGAAACACAAGAAATATGAGAAAACATGACTCCTCCAAAAGTTTATAACTCCCTAGTATCTGAATCCAAAGATACTGAAGTGGATGAGATGCCAAAGAATTCAAAAGATTGGCTATTAAAATGGTCAGTGAATTCAAAGCAGATACAAATAAAGAGCTGGATGATTTAAGAAAGCCAATGCAGGATATGAAAGGAAGAGCAATTCAATAAAGAAAGATTCTGAAAAAGAACCAAACAAAAATCTTGGAAACAAAACATTCAATTCAGGTGAAAGCCTCATCAACAGACTAGATCAAGTGAAAGAAAGAATATCAGTGCTTGAAGACTATGTAGATGAACTAGCATATTCAGACAGGAAAAAAATAAAGAAAAAAAATTATGAACAGAACATACAGGATTTCTGGGATAGTATTAACATACCAAATGTTCAAATCATAAGTTTAGGGGCAAGAGTAAAGATACAGGCTAATGGCACAGAAAACCTATTTAGTGAAATAACAGTAGAAAAATTCCTAAATTTTGTGTATATCCAGGTACTGGAGGTATTTAGAGCCCCCAAATTTACATGACCAGAAAACCTCTTCATGACATATTATAGTTAAAATGTCAAAAGTACAGGATAAAGAAAAATATTAAAAACTGCAAGACAGATGTATCCAGTCACTTAAAAAGGCAAATTATTCATCAGAATAATTGCAGATTTCATAGAAATCTGTAAAGGTCAGGATGACATGGAATGATATATTTTATGCCCTGAAAGAACATAACTGCCAAACGAGATTATTATGTCCAGCAAAGATATCTTTCAGAATTGAAGGAGAAATAAAAGACCTAAGATAAGCATAAACTAAAAGAATTTATGACCATTAAACCAGCATTACAGAAGACACTCAAAGAAATCCTACACCTAAGTGAGAATCAAACATAATTATTCCAGTAAACTATCAAATCTCTAAAATAAGGGAGAAAGAAAAAAATAGAATTCTCAAAACAACCCAAAGAAAAAGAAAAAAATTGCCAGGAACTAGTATATATCTTTCAATAACAATTTTGAATATAAATATAAATGGTTTAAATTATCCAGTTAAAAGATTTGAATAAACTGGTCGGATTAAAAAAACAACAACAACACTCAAGTATTTGATGTCTGCAAGAAACTCCATCCCAGCAAAGAAACACAGACTGAAAGTGAGGAGGATGAAGCATGATATTCTGATCAAATGGAATTCAAAAGCAAGCAGAAATACCTATACTCTTTTCTGACAAAATAGACTTCAAACCAAATCAGTTAGAAGAGACAAAGAAGGTCACTGCATATTGGTAAATGTAATAATCCATCAAGAAGACATAATTATTTTAAATATATGTGCACCAAGTGATGGAATGCACAATCTTATACAACACTATAGGACATAAAGGGAGAGCTAGGTCCCCAAACAATAACAGTTAGTGACTTTTTTTGGGGGGGTACTGGGGATTAAACTCAGTAGCATTCTACTTCCGAGCTATACTCCCAGTCCTATTTTTTTATTCTTTATTCTGAAACAGGGTCTCACTAAGTTGTGGAGTGCCTCACTAGGTAGCTGAGGCTGGCCTCGAACCCGGATCCTCTGGTCTCAGCCTCCCGAATGCTGGGATTACAAGCATGTGCCACCACACCCAGCTAGTTAGTGACTTTAATATACCACTCTCACCAATAGATAAATCTTTCAGACCAAAAAAAAAAATTGACTAAGAAACATCAGAGTTAAATTACTCTAGAGAACAAATGAATTTAACAGCTATCTACAGAATATTCATCTAACAGCTGCAGAATACACATTCTTTTTATTAGCACAGAAGTTTCTCCAAAGTATGTTATATTTTATGACATAAATCAAATATTAAGAAATCTAAGTAATTTAAAATAATTTCTTGCATCTACGCAGACCATAATAGAATTAAATTAGAAATCAATAGTAAGGGGATCTACAGAAATTATATAAACACAAAGAGAATGAACAGTACACTTTTAAACAATGAGTCACGGAGGAAATTTAAAAATTCCTAGAATGAAATGAAAATGGAAACACAACCTACTAGAACCTGTGGGACATACCAAAAGCATTTCATAAAAGGGAAGCTTATCGCTATATGTGCCTACATTAGAAAACCAGAGAGATTTCAAATAACCTAATAATGCATCTCAAGGCATTAGGGAACAAAAAACCCCAAATCAGTAGAAGAAATGATAAAGATCAGAGCTGATATTAATGAAATAAAAAACTAAAAGAACAATACGGATGATCAACCAAAGAGTTGATTCTTTCACAAGATAAACAAAAATGGCAAATTCTTAGCCAAATGAATCTAGAGAGAGACAAGACCCAAGTAAATAAAATTAGAGATGAAAGGGGGATGTTACTATAGCTGCCACTGAAATCCAGAGGACCATTAGAAAATATTTGGAAAAATTATATGCAAATAAATTGGAAAATCTAGAGAAATGGATACATTTCTAGACATACATGACCTACCAAAATTGAACCAAGAAGATATAAAAAGTCTAAGTAGGTCAATATAAACAAAATTGAAGCAGTAATAAAGTCTCCCAGCAAAGAAAAGCCCAGAACTAGATAGATTCACAACTAAATTTGACCAGAGTTTAAAAGAACTAATATCAATGCTCCTCCAACTAGTCCATAAAATAGAAAAGAAAGAAATTCTTCCAAACTCATTTTACAAAGTTAGTATTACCCAAATCTGATAGAAATAATAATAATAATAATAATAATAATAATAATAATAAGAAGAAGAAGAAGAAGAAGAAGAAGAAGAAGAAGAAGAAAATTACAGACCAATATCCTTGATGAGCTTAAGTGTAAAAATTCTCAATAAAATACTTTTACATTGAATTTAGCATCTCATTAAAAGATCACACACCATGATCAAGTTGATTTCATTTAAAGGATGCAGGAGGTGTGAGACACAAAGTCATCTTTGTGTCTCTCAGCAGGTTGAGTTCATAACTGCTTCATAGACTTTCCTTTTGCCAAGGACCCCAAAGTTTATGTTGAGAAGATAAGGGGTATGAAGGAAGTCAGAACGACAAGAATTGATCTGTAGTCTCCATTCTAGCTTTGCAAGTCATGAAGCTAATACTTAACCCACATAGTGTTTTCTTCTGCATCCATTTCTCACTCAATTCTGAACAAGGATAAGGAAAAGTCACAATTTCTTAGCACTTCATATTCTAAGACCTCTAATGCTCCCTTTTGGCATCAAGAGCTCATTATTTGGTTGAAGTAGGATATTCTAAACTTACCTAGAGAGATAAAATTATATTTTTAAGATAAAGAATCCTACCACATACTACACCTTTAATAAACAAAAAATATCTTAAAAAAAAAAAAACTCACCCTTACACCCTTTAAATGGACTCCAACTGAAATCTCTCTGACAAGTCACAGTTGTGGGCTCATTTGTGGCAGGTTGGTAGCCATTATGACAGCGGTACTTCAACACAGTCCCAATCGAAAACACGTTCTTTTTTGCTGACCAGAAATATCTTTCCCAGGAAGCATGTGGAATGTTTGGTAAGCCAATGCAGCTATCTGCCCATAAAGGAAGAAAAAGAGAAGCATCTTAATAGAGATGCCACAATAAACAATGAACCTGTCTTATCACGGGGTGTCATGTGCTCCTGCAGCCAGGAACTAGCCTACAATGGAAGAGGTGTCAACCACACCAGAAAACACACGTGGGGAGGTTCTTACTAAGGGGACTACCCCCATGGTTTCTGTGTGTCCTGACAGCCATGCATAATATTAATGCTCCTTCTTCTTCAATATACATCAGGAAGTTTCATTTCTTGATTGAAGCATTAGGCTTGCCAAATAAACAAGGCAGGGAGACTATCACAGATAAACAAATCTAACTTCCTGTTTCCTGATTGGGAAAAATAAACCAGATTCATTCCCCTCATCCAAAGAGCACCAGAAACTTCAGCATCAAAAGGTTTGGTAAGGCCGGGCGTGGTGGCGCACGCTTGTAATCCCAGCATTTGGGAGGCTGAGACCGGAGGATCCGGGTTCGCGGCCGGCCTCAACTACTTAGTGAGGCACTCCGCAACTTAGTGAGACCCGGTTTCAAAGTAAAGAATAAAAAATAGGGCTGAGGGTATAGCTCGGAGGTAGAATGCCCCTGAGTTCAATCCCCAGTACCACAACGATTCCTTTAACCTCCTTGAACTTACTCTTAAATTAAAATAAGGCTTATTTGCTCTTTATCCCTAAGCTAATGTTAGTCCTTGAAAGTTTTCCCCATTGGTGGAAAGAAAAAGCAAAGGGAAAAATAAAAAGTAGAGAGATGATATATCTAAGGTTGGAGAAATTTGTCTAAGACACCTAGCTCCCCAACACACTCATCCTAAAGGAGCGAAGACAGGAAGGAAGAAGCTTTTAAATGTTTGGTAAGGACAAATCAAGCGTAAAGCATTGTTTGAATCTGAGCTTCAGGTCCTGTTCCTTCCCCTTCCTTATGCTGTTGATTTATATGATATGGAAATATGATACAAATGCCTATAGAGTTATAGGTTTATTTTAACTTCAAACATTTGAAATATGTAGAGCAAGGTTCTTTAAAAGTACAGTGCAAAATGTTTTTAGTATATCCAGAGTTGTGCAAACATCACCACTAACCGGTTTCAGGATAATTTAATCACCTTATATTTGTTAGCAGTTGGGTATTTGGGTTGCTTTGCTTTTACGAATAATACTGCTCTGACCCTTCATATAAAATTACTTTAATGTGGACATGTGTTTTCATTTCTCTATGGTAGATATCCAAGAGGATAATTGCTGGCTTATATGGTAACTATATGCTTAACCTTTAGAGTAACTATCAAAATTATTTTCTAAAATGGCTGAACCAATTTATATTCCCATCAGCAGCGTACAAAAATTTTGAATATTTTTACAAATATTAGTGAGAATGTCTATTTTTATGGTAGCCATTCTTATGTGTGTGAAGTGGTATTTTTGTTTCTAGAAGACCATCTTTAAAAAAATAATAATGGGGAAAATTCTTTAGACTAAAATTAAGTGACACCAGACAGCAATCCGAATCCACACAGGAAGACAATAAGCACCCCAATTAGTCACTGTGTTGGTAATGGTTCCAAGACTCTTCTGGAAATACTAAAATTTATAGATATTCAAGTCCCTAATATAAAATGGTGCTGTATTTTCATATAACCTATGCATATCCTCCTATATACATCAATCATCTCTTGATTATTTATATACCTAGTACAATGTAAATGCTATGTAAATAAATGTTATGTTATTAGGAAATAATGACAAGAAAAAAAGATTATATATGCTCAGTACAGACAGTTTTTCAAAAATATCTTTAAGCACAATTGGTCAAACCCCCAGATATGGAACTTGTGGATATAGAGAGGCAACTATAATTTTCTATTTCTTCTCTTTTATTCCCTTAACTGATTTAAATAGCACTTGCATAAACATATGCAAATAGTTGAATTATTAAGTCTATAACATATAGAAATATAGTATGTTTGATAATAACAACACAAGGGAGGTGTGGACAAAGCTGTATTAGAAAACAAAAAGAAAAACAGATGGTAACCTAAATCCACAGGAAGAAATGAAGAGGTGAAGAAAAAGATTAACATAATAATCTCTATAAGCATATACTTGCTCTCCTTTTATCTTTCAACTATCATAAAAACATGAAACAAAATTATCTAAAACAATAATTATAATAGTGTATTATGGAGTTTCTAATTAATATAGATGTTAAATGTTTTGATGGCTTCTTTCATTGTTTGTTTGTTTTTGTTTTGTTTTTGGCACTGGGGATGGAACCCAGAGACATTCTACCTCCAAGCTATATCCCCAGCCCGATTTTATTTCTTATTTGGAAACAGGCTCTCACTAGGCTGGCTTTGAACCTCTGATCCTCCTGTCTCAGCTTCCCAAGTACTGGGATTATAAGGATGCACCACCACTCTTGATTGATTTTTTTTTTTTTTTTTGCACTTTGAATCATATAATTTCACTGCCATCTAGTCTCCATTGTCTCTGATAAAAAGTCAGATGTTAATTTTATTGGGGTCATGTACACCATGTATTGCTTTTTTCTTGCTGCTTTCAATATTTTCTCTTTATCTTTGACTTTCAACATTTTGACTATGATGTCTCCAAGTATGAAACTTTTTGCTACTTATCCTCCTTAAGTCCAGTAAGTTTCTTGAGTGTATAATGTTTGTGTAGTCTTTTTTTGGTTAAATGTGAGAAATTTTCAGGCATTTTTACTTTGAATAGTTTTTCTACTCCTTTTGAAATTCTTCTTATGCATATATTGGCACACTTAACAAGATAGCTCACATTTCTCCTACACGCTGTTCATTTTTCCTTATTCTTTTTTTCTCTATATTCTCTAAATTGCATAATCTCAATATTCAAAATCACCAATTCCTCAGTCAACTCAAATCTATTGCTGAGTTCCTCATGAATTTTCCACATTATCTATTATGCTTTTCAACTTCAGAATTTCCATTAAGATTTTAAAAATATTTCTATTGGCTCTATTTGATGAGACATCATAATACCTCCTTTTAATTTTTAAATGTTTCCTTCAGTTCTTTGAGCATAAATACAATAGCCACTTTGAACTTTTTTTCTGCTAAGCTTCTGAGCCTTCTCAAAGGCAATTTCTATTTTCATTTTTTCCCCTTTATGTAGGTTACTCTTTCCAGTTTCTTTGCATGTCTGATAATTATTTGTTGAATAATTGGATATGTCAGATAATATATCATAGCCATTTTGGATCTGATACTCACCACCTTCAGGATCTGTTGTTGTTCTTCTTTTGTTTGTTTAGAGTTTTTTTAAATTTGTTTAATTCAGTTAAGTCTGGTTTCCTCACAATATAAAGCATCTAATGGCATGCCTGAGAGTATAGTCTTGAGCATGCACATTTTTGCCAACCACTAGGAATGACTATGCTTTTTCTCTTTGACTATCTCATTAAGCTTTTGGCTGATCTGCCTCTGTTGTATTATATACAACTGTTAGCCTTCACTAAGTATTATCTGATTGCTCCATTCTTCTTTTTTACAATTCCCTGGGAGCATAATTTCCTTCATAGTCTGGTCCAGGCTGGCAGGGGCAGGGTGTTGAGAGTCTTGGAAGCTTGCTCCAATACCCCCCCCCCCCAAAGAACCTTTATGCTACCAATCAGGAGCTGGAGAAATAAGGGAACTCCTTCACCAAGTGTCCCACCAGAATCCTTCCTATGGTATAAGAACTGTGAAGAGGGAAAAGGGGCATAGTGGGAGCTAGTACTGCCACCCAGCTGTGCCATCCACCAAGAACACATAATCCACATCCCAGAACCAGGGGGAATGAGATCTGTCAGTATTCATTGGCTTTTAGATCTACCCACAATAGTTATCCCATTCTATGAAGCGAGAGAAGATAGGAAATGCCACTCAGCTGCTTGGCCCACTGGAACAGCTCTCCTACAAGATAGGGCTGTGCAGGCAAGGGAGTGACTAAATTCTTCCAGCTGTTTTGCCTGGTTCCAACCTATGTAATAGAATAAGTTAGGGTGAAGGAACAGGCACTAACATCTGGATGCTGACACATTTTTAAAAGCCTTTCACAGCATGAGACTTTGGAAAACACACAACATTCACTGGCTGCTAAATCCATCCCAAATACTTCTTCTACTCCAAGGAGATGGAAAGATGGGAACTGCCTCTTGTGAACCCATAGAAACAGTTCCTCAACTGTGCAAACTCAGGGCAGTCCCAAGTTCTAATCCAATAGCCTCCAACTGTTGGCATCAAATACATTTGTTGAATAAATGCTTCTCAACTTGTTGTCAGTCCTCTGATCAATCTCCAAGAGACCTTGGATGGTCTTCTTTGCTAATTTTGACCTGCTTCATAGATACCACTCCAGGAGAGACATTTGCTCAAGTCCTCAAACCACTGTTCCAGAAGTGTCCAGGATAAGGCTCTTGAGGACAAAACTAAGACACTCAAGGCGTCAGTGGCTTTCTCCCTTACCAGGTGTATGCTCTTGGCAAGTCAATTAATTTCTGTGAACAGTTTACTCACTTGTAAAATGAGGAGAATCATAATGCCCACAATTGTCCAGAGGATTCATTGACTTAATTCTTGTTAAGACTGGTTACAACTTATCATTAATAATTATATCACAAATTGTAATGATCCATATGAGTTTATAATTTCAGAGTGTCAGAATCATAGCTAATTCATATAAAACTTTTGTGCAATTTAGAAAAATTTTTCCTAGGGTACTTTCTTATTTATCTTTCAAAAATAATTATCATAATATAATGGATTTGGTAGAATAAGACAATTTTCTACCAACGGCTGGAAATTTTTTGAAATATACTAATACACCATATCTACAATGTGAATG
>PVLC010042943.1:0-12742 GCA_004027655.1 Graphiurus murinus | reverse complement strand
TACACCCCCAGCCCTTTTTTTTTTTTTTTTAATTCTTTATTTTGAAACGGGGTCTCACTAAGTTGCAGAGTGCCTCACTAGGTAGCTGAGGCTGGCCACGAACCCGGATCCTCCAGTCTCAGCCTCCCAAATGCTGGGATTACAAGCGTGCGCCACCACACCCAGCTTGTATTTCTTATAATTGACCATACCAATCATTTATTCCTCTTTCTTGAGAAAAATCTAAATGAATATGTGTGTGGGCATTAAAGAAGAATCTAAGGTGCCGGGCATGGATCCAGGTTTGCGGCTAGCCTCAGCTACCTAGTGAGGCACTCCGCAACTTAGTGAGACCCTGTTTCAAAATAAAGAATAAAAAATTGGGCTAGGGTATAACTCGAAGGTAGAATGCCCCTGATTTCAATCCCCAGAACCGCAAAAAAATAAAAATAAAAATAAAAAGAAGAAGAATCTAAGGACTATCATTTTGACTCAGCATTTCCTCTTTCATGAATACTGTTTATCTTTTATCTCTGTTGAAATACCAAATACACAAGATATATCTGTTCATTCCTTTTTTGCTTTCCCAAGAATACTTGCTGATTTGGTTGTGTCTCACTTCTTTATTGAGTCATTAATTGCTACTATTATATCCACCTTAATTTTATATTTGTTTTTTATTTCATAATATACAAACTCATACTGAAGTCAGACCTTATTGGTTTCAGGGGCTTGCTTGTGATATGAAATTACCAATCTTCTACTTTGATATTCATGATCCAAAAACTAACTATTCCTTTGCTGAGAATGAGCCAAAGTTAGTGTTAATAATAGTCCTAGAAATATATTTTGATTTTTTTTCCTTAAAAGAATGCCAGAGTTGGGCATCATGGCACATGTCTGTAATCCTTGTACTTGTAAGACTGACAGAAGATTGTAGGTCCAAGGGCAGCTTCGGCAACGTAGCAAGACTCAGCAACCTAGCAAGGCCCTATTTCCAAACCAAAAAAAAAAAATTTGTTTTAAAAGGCTGAGGGTGTAGCTCAGAGGTAGGTAGCATTCAATTCCCAGTACCAAAAATTTTTTTTAAAAAAGTAATAAAAAGAATGACAGAATATTTTACAAGTTGTTTTAGTTAGCTTTTCCATCACTATGAACAAAACACCTGAAAAGCACAATTTACAGAAGGAAAGGTTCATTTAACTCACAGTTTTAAGTCTGTTGTTGACTGGCCCCATCGCAGAAACTGTGGTGGCAGGGCATGTGGCAGAGTAAATCCGCTCTCAGTCTTTGTGACCAGAGCAAGAGGAGGGTACTGGGGACATATGTAGTCTCCAAGACCATGCCCCTAGTCTCCAAGACCTCCTCTACACATGCTCCACCTCTGAACCTTCTGCCTTGGGGCTTGTACTTTAAACACATGAGCTTTTGGGGAGGCATTCCAAACCCAAACCACAATGCAAGTTTATCTCCGAATCCTAATTTTCTGAGTGTAAGGTACAAAAACTCAGAATCATTTGCAACCTCTGGCAAAGAGGAATAAGGTTAGAGTCAGGACAGTTACTCAAAACCCACTCATTGAAAATGGATAACCCAAAGACTAGTCTAACAGTCCTTGACCTCTGAATTTACACCGAATAACAGACTGCCCTCAATCCCATTATTACACCTAAATTGCCTGTTTACCAATAGATTTGGCATAATCCTGAATCCTTAATGCTGAAGGTCTTCATAACAAAAGCTCATTCTTTGAAGCAGAAAAGCAGTTCATCTGTGTGAAAAAAGAAAGCAAACCAAGTTTGAATCCTGCCTAATATACTGTTTCCAAATTATATATATTTAAGTCAAACATTCTTTATCAGAGCCAGAAATATTATAGGAAAGAACTTGGAGACTCTCTGCCATAATTCTTTGTGTTGGAAAGGTAATGTTTTAAACCTTAAGTTTTGACAGGAATTGCTTATAAGGACAAATGTTTAAAATCAAAAACTATTTTTTAGTTTCCCTGTTCATGGGAAATTCACTATTCATGTAAATTCACTATTTCTTCCTCTGTTAAAGATTATAGATTACCAATAGAAAGTAGAATTTTCTGTGTCTAAATGTCTTTCTCCAAAAATAAAGAGTAGGATATAGTCACATTACTCCAGGCTCAATTTCTATACAAGCCTTTATCTTGTTATTTTTTTAAATAATGTCAAAAGTCAATGGATGGTATGAAATAAGGTCACCTATATCCTACTAGGCTGAAGATAATTCAGTTGGTGATGAATGCTATATTCTAGCATGTTACCTCATTAAACTAGTCCATACTAGTGACTATTTTCTTTTCTTATTTAACTTTGTATATCTAATGTTGAATATCAACACAATTTAAAATTATTTTATCTCCTCCCCCACCTTTATCTCTTTTTGGTGCCAGGGCCTTGAACAAACTAAGCATGTGCTCTACTGCTGAGTGACACCCCCAGTTCCTTCATCTCCTATCATAATGGCTTGGTTTTGGTTCTGAATTTTCTGTCCTAAAGTTACTAATTGGTACATTAATTCAACTTTATAACCTCTTTACTATTTGAGGACCAGCTACTCTGGAGAAGAAAAATGTAAGACATTTCTACTAAAGTGACAAGAATGATGTTCAGTGTATTTGTGGAACCATTCCTCTAGAGTAATTTCTCATATCTTTATGTTCTAACAACAAAGCTCATATAAACTGTGTTTAGCAGAATAAATACATACTTATACAAGTATTTTAGGGTTTGTTAAAATAGCATTTAGAGGTCTTTAGGCCCGATGATTGTATGAAATTAAATGATATCCAGCCTCCAAATAAATTCTTGTGTAAAAGTTCTTCACGTTACTTGACAATGACAATTATCTTTGCTTCTTTCAATTATCTTGGTTTTCACCCTGCCTCTCTGGCCATTTTTTTTTAAGCTCCTTTTTCTCTCCCCTAAAGTTGATGACCCACATGAGTTATTTTGTAGCTTTCCCCTCATAATATATTTTCTTCCAAAATAATTTTATCTGCTATCTAGTGACATCAACTACTATCTGTAAGTGCTGGTGACTTTCAAATACAGATAGTATACTCCAGCCCACATCTTTCTTCCAAGCTATAGGCCTGTGTATCCGCTGTCATTTGTAAGTGACCTCTTAAACATCCCACAGTCTCAGTATGTCCCAAATTATGCTCATCATTTTCTTTTAGAAACCTGCTTCTCAGCATTTTCAGCATCAGTAAACTAATCCATTCTTTAGTTTTTCAAGCCAGAAACTAATAGATCATTCCTACTACTTTCTCTTTCCTCCTATAGCTGTTTCAGTTGTATATTCTATTGATTCAACTTTTTAAGTGTATCTTTACATCATTTTATTTCTATCCTCTTAGGAATTACATCTTAATTTCTTCCTAACCATTTTTGCCTTTGCCAGTCCTTTTCTTCTGCTTCTTTCAGGGTGTGTGTGTGTGTGTGTGTGTGTGTGCGCGCACGCGCACATGTGTATATATGTGTTTGTGTGTTTGTTTTACTGGGGATTGATCCAGGGACATTCTACCTCTGAGCTACACCCCCAGCCCTCTTTTATTTTTTATTTTGAAACAGGGTCTTGCTAAATTGCTGAGACTGGTCTGGAACCTGCAATCCCCCTGTCTCAGCCTCCCAAATACTGGAATTACAGGTATGTACCACCATGCCTGGCTCCAGATTAATACTTTTAAAGCACATGTATGATCATATTAACCTGGCGTGGTATATGGTCATATAATTTATCCTTTAAAATTTCCAAAGGCTATGCACTACTTTCAGTATAAAGCAATGAATGACATTGAAGTTTCTTCATAATCTCACTTCTTAGCCGGGCGTGGTGGCACACGCTTGTAATCCCAGCATTTGAGAGGCTGAGACCAGAGGATCCGGGTTCACGGCCAGCCTCAGCTACCTAGTGAGGCCCTCTGCAACTTAGTGAGACCTGGTTTCAAAATAAAAAATAGGGCTGGGGTATAGCTCAAAGGTAAAAAAGCCCCTGAGTTCAATCCCCAGTACCGCAAAAATAATAATAATAATAATAATAATAATAATAATAATAATAATAATCTCACTTCTTCCTAGTATTCACCATACCCCAACCTTTAGTATCTCACTTTTATCCTTTTCTTTTTCCTTCTCTGCTTCTTTATCTCTATTTTCTCTTCATCCCCTCATTTCTTCCCCCTTCCTTCCCCTCAGTTCACATGCTGCTACTTCTTCCATGAAGAATGATTGTACAGCAGGACAGCACTTTTTTTCTCTGAGTTTGCTCTGATCTTCTCATTACTTGTCCTTTTTTTTTTTTTAACAACAAATTAAACCTCACTTTGTGTCAGTGGTAGACACTGTCTTGCAGGCTGGTAATGAAATCATAAATAAGACAGTCTCTGCTCCCAAGGAGACGGGAAGACTGTCTTTTTCATACCTGGAATAAATTAGAGCTCATTTCATAAGTGAATAAATATCTATTTAAAAGTTTTTTTGGGGATGGGTATTTATTTTTAATCTTAGAAAAGCTTACTTTTTAAAAGTTTTAATATAGATTCATCTAATATCTCAAAAATAATTTTATAATAACCTAAACAAAGTTAGCCACACATATACTTAGTAATGGCCATCTACAAATGCAATTCTATTTTTTATTTTTACTTATATATTGGTACTGGGGATGAGCCCAGGGGCATTCTCTCTCCAGGCTATAATCCCAGACCTTTTTAGTTTTTATTTTGAAAGAGGGACTCGCTAAGTTGTTGAGATGCTAAGTTGCTGAGGCCAAACTAGAACCTGTGATCCTCCTGTCTCAGCCTCCCGGGAACTGGGATTACAGGCATGTGCCACCAGACCCAACTCTATTTAGAATACAAAATAGAAATTCTATTTACAATGCAAAAATATGTACTAATTCAAATAATAATTTTTTGTTTTCTATTTTCCAAGTATATATCATGCTAAGGTACAGAAGCCTAATAGCTGTGTGTGAGAGAGAGCTATTTTTAATATATTCATTTTATAGTTGAGGAAACTGAAGCTATAATTTTCATTTTTCCAATTATACTAATATATGGATGGAAAGGAACATATCTATACACTTGGCTTCCTTTTCCACCTAATTCTGCTCTTCTAAATCTTACCTATTTGGAGAAGTGGGGAATGTGAATAATTAAGATATCAAAAAAGTGGACGTTAAAGTAATTCAGGGAAAAAATAATGGATTAGGGCTATGTCAGAGGTGGAGAATGAAGAAATATTGAGGAGGTAGCTTGAATAGAAGATTTAATGACAACAGGATATGTGGGTTTTGAAGAAAAGGGAGGAGTTAAAGATGATTTAAGTTAAAGCTCTCAGGGATTTTGACCTCTGTTCTAGTGTGCTTGGTTTCCCCTTTAAAGAGATTCTGGAGAATAGCTTAACAATTCCCAATGGAAGAAAATTACAAAAGCTGAGAAAAGGATATTTAAACTCTAGAGCCCGTAGCAGTGGTTCAACTCTGAAGTTTCAAGCAGTATCGTTTGTTGTATGACTAAGAACCAACATTACCTGGTATGTTTCTAGGAATAGCAAATTCATTTGTTATAGGCTCAACTATTATTATTAACTATTATTATTTTCCCTTGTGAAATATGTAAGCAATGTAATACATAACAATGGTAAGAAATCAAATAAGACAGAAGGACCTATAATAAAACCAACAATACTTCTACCTTTTTCCCCCCAGTTTCACTTATTAGGGTAAAATTTTTTTTTTTGAGGTTAATTTATCATTGTAAATTTAGACTCTAAGGTTGAGGTTATTTCTTATTGACTCCTTGGTGCTGAAGGTTAAGATTTATTAGCTTAGGTAAACGGCTTCCTACCTATCCTCACCCTTTCTTCCAATTTTCATAGTATTATTGTCATTGTTTTAGTACTCCTGTTTGTTACCTTTGTAACTTGTAAATCATAAACAGAGACTCTAATTTGGAGCTGGAGGTGTAACTCATAACTCAGTGGTATAGTATTTGCCTTGTATGCACAAGGTATTAGGTTCAAACCCCAGTACTGCAAAGATAAATAAATTTAAATAAATATTTTTAAAAACTCTAATTTCTGTTTTGTCAACTTAACCCAGGCTCTCTGAGTAGTCACTATGTAAAATAAGATTATCAATACCCCTATCCTTCCTTCCACTTCACTCTTAGCTTCAGCTCCTAACTTCTGGATAGCTGAATTCCTATTTTTATTCATTTACATGGGATATACATCAGTGCCTTAAAGACGCATCTTGTTCTTCTATTTTGGAAAATTACTAATTATCTCTTCAAAATAGGGAAATATTATTTTTCTCTATTCTCAGTATAAAATATTTTTCTTTTGCATCTCCTACCAGACTTAACGTTAAAATTACTAATCTTTCTTAATTTCTTTTCAACAAATTTCTTAATAAGAGAACTAAGAGACTTCTTAATATCTCTTATTTCTCTTTTCTGTTTTGTATTGCTTTATCTCTCTGTTTTATGTTCTGAGTAAACTGCTTGTACTATCTTCCAATTCACTGATTCTGTCTTCAGCTATGTCTGATATTGTGTCTCCTACATACTTAGTTTTTGTCTTTAATTTCAGTAACATATTAAATTTTTTACTGAAGTATTCTACACCTATAGGAAAATGAATAGACTCGCAGACCAGTATGCTTTTACAAACTGGAAAGCTTAGATAACCCAGTACCCAGATCAAGAGACAAAATATGACCAGTACTCCAGAAGTCCTCTTTGTGCTCCCCAGTCAGTGACACCTCCTTTGAGTATCCACTATACTGACTTCTGAATATATGTTGTAATATAACCTGTTTTTATATTATGTACCAATGGAATTAGCACTAAAATACTCTTTGGTGCCTGGGTTCTTTCACTTTACATTGTGAGTTTTAGTCACATTGTCACATGTAGTAAATAATTCTTTCATCTCATGCATTGTGTAAATATACAATATAGATGCTCCTCAACTTACAATGAAGTTACATCAACTTACAATGGTGTTACATCCTGGTAAAAACCCATTAAGTAGAAAATGCATTTATATACCTAACCTACTAAACATCCAAGCTTAGACTAGCCTACACTAACACTTATATTAGCCTGAAATTGGGAAAAATTATCCGAATACAAAGTCTCTTGTATAATGAAGTATTGAATATCTCATGTAATTTATCAAATAATCTACTAAAAGTATAAAACAGAGTGGTTTTATGGGTACATGTTCACATCCTCAAAAAGTAAAAAAAAAAAAAAAATTATTGATGTCAAACTAGGGATCTTCTCTTGTTTATCTAGCAATTGTCTATCTACTTGTCTATTCACTGTTGATGAAAACATGACTTACTTAGTTTGAAGATCTTACAAACAGTAGTACCATGAACATTTCTAGTATAACAGTGGTTCCAGACCCGGGTGATATTGAAGTTGTCACAGAGATCTATTCACAGAGCCATTAGATGTCTTATTTCTATTTCTCTCGTAGAAACTGTCTTCTTGATTCTCCATACTCTTAACAAGTGAAACAGGAGAAGAATAAATAATTGTAGCTCCTGATTTAGAGCAGCAAGCCTGTGTCTCCTATAAAGTACCCTTGTACCCCATTATCCAGCAAGAGTCAGACTTGTAGGCATCCCTGCCTGGATTTAGATCCAGATTCCTACAGGCCACAACTTCACTCCTTCATAGCTCTTTGCAGTTCTGTTCCATTTCTGGTCCTCACATATGTTAAAGTATTCAAGCCCAGTTATAGCTTTCCAGATGTCTCTTTATTTTATTGGTCATTGCTATGTATTTTGTACCTCGACTCATGAG
The DNA here is from genome assembly GCA_004027655.1 of Graphiurus murinus. NCBI lineage: Eukaryota > Metazoa > Chordata > Mammalia > Rodentia > Gliridae > Graphiurus > Graphiurus murinus. Next base: position 4,908 of record PVLC010042943.1, on the reverse strand, counting down.
TTTATTAAACCATCGTGAACAAAATTATTTGAATCTGAAAAATCCTGAATTTAGGATCTATCCATGACTTTTTCCCCCTTCCTTTTTTTAAGCTCAGAAAGGGTATGTGTGTGTGTAAATTTGTTTTCCTTTATTTTCAGTATTCTCACCAACTTTCTGTTTCTATGAAATTGGGTACTTTAGATACCTCATAGAAGTGGAATCATATTTGTCTTTTTTATGACTTACCCATTTCATTTATCATAGTGTCCTCAAGGTTCATCCATGTTGTACTATAGAACAGGATTTATATTTTTTAATAAGCAAGGAATTTGATGTTTTGAAATAAGCCTAGCATACTTTAGGTAAAATTTGTTAACAAATTCTTTCCGAGTCATTTTGAATGGATATTCAAAACTTTTTTTGAGCTTTGGAAAAATATAAGAATTTTTTCTTATATTTCACTGAATGGTAAACATTCCTGCTCTGTCCCTGCTCTGCTCTGGGAATTCAAAGATGAAAAGGCATAGTTTTACCTGGTCTGCTGTGGAGAAATATACAAAAACAAGAAGTCATAATACTATTGTGATGATAGATATACAGGAGGTATAAACAGACATAAGTGGGAGATTATGAGCAGGTAGGACCTCAGCCTACCTGGGAATGTGAAAGTAGGCTTCCTAGTCATAAGAGATAGCCTCAGCCTATCTCTTAAAGGTGAAATCAGAGAAGAGAGCATTGAAAGTATTCTTTTTCTTTAATATTTTCATTGGTGCATTGTATTCATACATCAAAATGAGACTGCTAGTGATTCACACATACATGTACACATAACTTGTTGTATTTCCCTCTGCATCTCACCCTCTTCCTTTTCCTCCCTCCCCCAAAATGTTAGTGAGATTGATAGTGATACCTTCATATGTGAACATAACGTTATTTGAATTGTCCCTTTCCTCAAGCCTTATTTTTTTCCTCCCTACTTCCCTTAAAATATTCATAATAGAGAAAATAGCATTTCAAAAGTCACAGAACTATGATATATTGAGGTATATTTAAGCAACTATCAGAAATTTAGTATTGCTAGAGGAAAAAATGATAGAGGAAAATTCTGAGAGAGAAAGCTTGGTGGGTCATGTATACCAAGCCCATAATTTTCATTCTGGAGGCATAGGGAGCCAGAAAGTGACATGATCCAAACCATATTTCAGGAAAACCATGCTGTCTTTGTTCAAAGAATGGATTGGCAGGTAGGCATGATGGCACGTGCCACCTGTAATCCTAGTACTTGGGAGGCTGAGACAGGAAGATTGCAGGTTTAAAGCCAGCCTCAGCAACTTAGACCAAAATAAAAAATAAAAGGGCTAGGAGTGTAGCTCGAAAATAGAATGCCCCTGGGTTTAATCCGCAATACCAAAATGAGAGGGAGAGGGAGACGGAAAGAAAGGAAAGAAAGAAGAAAGAAAGAAAGAAAGAAAGAAAGAAAGAAAGAAAGAAAGAAAGAAAGAAAGAGAGGAGGGGAGGGGAGGGGAGAAAGAGAGAAAAAAAAAGATGAAGCAGGACATGGTGGCCCACGCTTGTAATCCCAGTACTTGGGAGGCTGAGACAGGAGGATCTGGGTTCGCCGCCAGCCTCAGCTACTTAGTGAGGCCCTCCACAACTTAGTGAGACACTGTTTCAAAATAAAGTATAAAAATAGGGCTGGGAGTATAACTTGGAGGTAGAATGCCCCTGGATTCAATCCCCAGCACCACAAATAAATAAATAAATAAATAAATAAATAAATAAATAAATAAATAAATAAATAAATAAATAAATAAATAATAAAAGATAATGGAATGGAAGAGATGAGAGTAAAAGACCAGTAAGCAATCCATGGCATGAATCTAGACAGGAATACTGTTGAAACTTACATATTAAGTACACTCTTAGGTGGAACATTAATGAAGTAAATACCAGTATCTATGTTACCTGTCTTTTTTGCCTGCCATGCATGCTGTCCTCACTTTTTCCAACCCTTCAATCAGTCCTGGCATTGGGCAGCTTTAAAATGTTTATTAAGAAAATAGCCCTTTCTGACAGACAGAAGGTGGAGCACCTGGCCTGCAAGCCAACATTACAGCTCTTCTGGGGGGGGGTCTCTCCTCTAGCCAACAGGAGGTCAGTAGAGCCCTCTTGTTATGGGGTACGGCGTGTTCCCCAAAATCCAGGTTCTTGGTATCGTGAAGAAAAGAATTTCAACACATACCGGTCAAAACATCTGGCAGGATTTATTAAAATTTAAGGGAAAACTGGGAGAAAGGGATAAAAGGGAAGGGGAATGGAAAGGGAATAGGTCATCCGGACAAGTCCAAGTGCATCCGGACAGGTCGAAGGTCAGGTCCCAAGGGGGGGGGGTTCGAACAAAGGAAGGCAGAAAGATATATGAGAGGGCGGGGTCCTCTTCTCCAACCCCTCTCTCTCAGGTTTCAGTTGGGCAATAGGTGGGCTTCTCCGGTGGGGGCAGGTCACAGAAAAGTTGGCGGCAGGTCACAGAAAAGTTGGCTCCTCCTCTTTCCAGGTTCCAGGATTCAGGTGGGCTTCAGGTGGGGGCTGGGCTTTTCCGGAGTTTGGCGGTGAAAGAGACAAAGAAAATTTCCAAGGGGTAGTGTTGGCTTAACCTCCCATCCTTTCTCTACCTAGCCTACCTCATCACTCTGAAAGCAAGTTCCATAAGCAGGTGACCTTTTTTTTTTTTTTAAATTGTGGAACCCATCCCTCAAAAAACTACCATTTTTTTGTTTGTTTGTTGTTTTTTGGGGTTTTGGGGGGTACTGGGGATTGAACTCAGGGGCATTCTACCTCCGAGCTATACCCCCAGCCCTATTTTTTATTCTTTATTTTGAAACGAAGTCTCACTAAGTTGTGGAGTGCCTCACTAGGTAGCTGAGGCTGGCCGCGAACCTGGATCCTCCGGTCTCAGCCTCCCGAGTGCTGGGATTACAAGCGTGCGCCACCACACCCGGCAGTACCATTTGTTACAACTAGTATTTCTCCATTTATACATACATACATATATATGTGTGTGTGTGTGTGTGTGTGTGTGTATATATATATATATATTTTTTTTTTTTTTTTTTTTTTCGCCCAAAAAGGTTGCTTTATTTACTGGCCACCGGCTGACCAAGACAAGCAGCCTAAAGGCTGCTTGGAATTTTGATGTAGGCCAGTTTTATACCCTTTGGTTACAGAGTTGGGGGTATGGAAAAGTCTTTGCATTGTTTTACAAATCAGGTGCTTAATAGCAGTTAACATTCCTTTTTACATACTGGTTTAGTTCCTGTTTGCCCCTTTTACCTATAGTCATAGAGGGCCTGGAGAGCTTGCCTAAGACTTACCCAAAAAATGTATATATGCTGTTTTAATTCCCCACTGGTTTTATTATTGAGTCAAATCATGGATTCATCACATACAGGAAAGAGGTTATATTGTCACCTAATAATTAGTACCTTGACTGCATTTACTCTTTTTCTGATATAAGCCACTAGGCAATTTATGATGCAGGGCCCCACAGTTATAGTAAGGGACCTCTTGGCAGTAGTCAGCCGGTTGCCTTGGTCTCAGGGCCCTGAAACATCTCAGGGGGCACCTCCCCTGAGGCCAGGCACGAAGGCAGTTCCTCCAGGGCCGGAGTCCTTCCAGGGCTTCTCCCCTCACCTGGGTCTCTGGATCTCACTGGGGCCTCCAAATGTTGCAAGGTGACCCACAGAGACACACCAGACAATGTGATGGGGTGCGGCGTGTTACTCAATAAAAATAAATTCGGGGTTCTTGATATAGTGAAGAAAAGAATTTCCACACTTATCAGTCACAACATCTGGCAGGTTTATTTTAAGGAAAAAAAACTGGGAAAGAAAAAACTGGGATGCAGGAAAAAGGAAGGGGAGTGAACAAGGGTCCCGGCCACCAATTCTTAGGGCATGTTCCCCGATCACAAGCAAGCGCCAAGAGAGGAACACGTGGAAAATCCAGGGGAAATATAAGAGAGGGCGGGGTCCTCATTTCCAGCCCCTCTCTCTCAGGTTCCAAGTAATCGATAGGCTGGGCTCCAGGTGAGGGCAGGTCACAAGAGAGCTGGCTCCTCCTCTTTCCAGGTGTGGGCTCCCAGTGGGCTTGACTCTTCAGGAGTTTGGCAGTAAAAGAGACAAAGAGAAACTTCCAAGGGGGTGGGGTAGCTTTACTCTCCCGATTTTTAAAAAGGCTAATATTAAAACTATATTTTTATGAATTCTCCCGATACCTCCTTCTACCTAACATTTTACTTCCTAAGCTACCTCATCAACACCATTGTGCCAAAGAGGTCGCTTTATTTACCGGCCACTGGCTGGCCGGGACAAGCAGCCTAAAGGCTATCACCTATACCTATATTTCTAATGCTAAAATATTTCACAGCATATTCACATGATAGCCACTTCAGTATTCATTTTTGTGTTTCGGTTTCTATAGTAAGTGGGATGTAGTAAGCAGAGGCATTGCTTAGCTAGGACCATGCACATTCTTTGTGGAAGCACCTGGATTTGGGTCTTCTTCTCTGGAATTTGATAAGTATCCTGTATTCATCTGGGTCCGGGTGACTCGGATTTAGATCAGTTGGAAAATTCTTTAGTAATGATGAGGTAGAATAGGAGGAATAAAAGTTAGGTAGGAAGGAGACACGGGAGGAAAGGAAAAATATAATTTTAAAATCTGGAGAGTTTTAAGCTAACTCCACCCCTTGGAAGTTTCTTAGGAGGTCCCATACCCTAATCCCCTGAAGCCCTGCCCCCACCTGAGATTCAGGGCCTCCTGAAGAGGAGGATCCAACCTGGAATGCCCACCTATCATCCACCTATACCTGAAGAAGGAGGAGGTCCAGACTGCTTCTGTGCCCACCCCTCTTAAAAGTTTATAGAA
>PVLC010042942.1:0-12823 GCA_004027655.1 Graphiurus murinus | reverse complement strand
GAAGTTGCTGGGCTGGGTTGCTGGGAGAAGTTCTGGGAGGAAGTGGTTGGGAAGAAGAAGCGGTTGGGAAGAGGTTGGCTGGGTTGCTGGGGAAGTCCTGGGAAGAAAGATTGTGGGTTGCTAGTGGAAGACGGATTGCTAGAGAGAGGGGTTATTGGAAGTCTGTTGGAAAAGCACTGTTTGGAAAGACGACTTCTGTACTGTGTTTGTTACTGCTTGTGTAGTGCCCTTGATCCCAGAAAGAGAGAGATATAATAAAAGAGGTTCGAACCAGCAACATTCAGGCAGCATCTTTATTGGGGCCCCATGGCTGAGGGTTCAGCCTGGGGCGCCCGATATTTAGCACTAAACTAGCCCCAACTTCTTCTCTATTAGTAGAAGACCTTGCCTTCTAATCTCAAAGAAAGTTGAAGTAATCAGGTATCTACCTCTTATTTAATCAACTGCAAACTTATCTGTATTCACCTATTTTTCCACCTCCATTTTCAGGGGGGAAAAAAAATCCCCAGCTTATCTCATGCAAATTAATTCAGTGTGTCTGGGTCAGAGCTTCCCAAACGTTAATGTGCTTATGAAATATCTGGGGATCTTGTTCAGTGTAGACTCTATTTCAGTAGGTCTGGAATGGAGCCTGAGATTCTAAATAATTCCCAGCAATGTTTTTGCTCCTGGTCCACTGATACACCAACACTGTCATAAAACACAATTTTTAGTTTTTTAGTATTTTTTTCTATTGCTTCTTGGTCTTTTGTCTAAGATCAAGTGTAGTATTTTTTTTTTCTTAAAGTGGTTTATAAAAGCAAAATTGTCTGAGTCCCAAAAAAGTGATAATATGACCCTAGTTCTCGCTTCCAAAGCCATATTAACTGGAAAATTCTTGAAGAGTAAAAACGTGTATTTAAAAATCCTTTAAGCCAGGCATGGTGGTGCATGCTTGTAATCCTAGTACTTGGGAGGCTAAGACAGGAGGATTGCAGGTTTGTGGCCAGCTACTTAATGAGGCCCTCCATAATTCATTGAGACCCTGCTTCAAAATAAAGAAGAAAGAATGGGACTGGGGGTGTAGCTCAGAGGTAGAATGCCCCTGGGTTCAATCCCCAGGGCTGAAAAAAAAAATCTTTAAACTTCTCTATTATTTTAACTTATGACCTACAGTTTCAGGATTAAAGTTAATGTATGGGAAATTATTTCAATACAATTAAGTAGGTCAAATTGTATATATTGTATAATACATTCATGGTTAATGTTTTAAAAACTATTATATCATCTAAATCAAGGGACTTAACTATAGTACTAGGCTTCAAGAGAAAAATAGTTAATTTTCAGTGTTATCTCACTCCATCCAGGTAAACTCATGTGGGAGAGAAAAGGGGAAATTTAGAAATTTAGAGATTCATGAAAATTTAGAAATTGAGGACTTAGCTATTTGTGTCATGATTCTTCTAACCCTGAGTTTTTATATGTGACAAAAAAGAAAAGAAAGACCAATATATTTATTTTTAATAGAGACTAACAAATATTAAAAACATTTCCAGCAGGTTGACTATAAAACAGAATTACTATAGCATAAATATTTCATCAATGTCATTTTTATATCCTTGATATGTGTGAGAGCTTCATTTCCTAATCTACAAATTTCTACATGCAATCATATTAGTTGCCTTTGTCTTAAGATGAAATTGCATTTACAGAAAATGTCATTATACTTAAAGGTGTATTTGTGGGTACAATTTTAATTATTTGACATTTATTTTAATCAAACCTTTATGTCTGCCAGTGCCTGGAATATATATAACATATATATATATATATATATTGACACATTAGGCAAACATATATTAAGGCCCTACAACGTATCGTGCACAACAGAAGGTACAACCACAAATATGATCATCTGTGTTATCAAGAGTTTTGTCAACTAACGGGAGTGAAATCTTCCAAGTGTCCATAAGTACCCCAAGAGAGTCTAAAGAGCTTAATCAATGCTCTTCAGGTTCCTTCGGGTGTTGTTTCATTGGGAGTAATAATAACAAATATTTAGAGAACTTGTAAACCGTGACAATTATTTTTTTCCTGTTTTTCATAGCTCATGCCTTGTTTAATTAAAAACAACTAGCTATGTGGCAAATGCATGTAGCATAAATATAAAATAATAGGCCTGAATTGTAACTACCCAAAACTAAATAACACACAGGAAGTTAGACCACTTGTAGCTGAGTACTGCTCAAAGTAGGTGTGTATGCGTGTGCATGTGTGTGCGTGTGTGTGTGTGTGTGCGCGGGCGAGTGTGCATGTGGTGCTAGGGATTAAATCCAGGAACAGTTTACTTCCCAGCTACACCTTAGCCCCATTTTTATTTTTCATTTGGAAACAGGGTCTCACTAAGTTGCTGAGAGTATCACTAAATTGATGAGGCTGGCTTCAAACCTGTGATCCTCCAGTCTCAGTCTCTCAAGTACTGAGATTACAGGCATGTGCCACCATACCCAGCAGTTTAATTGTTTTTTCATTGGACAATTTCAAATATGTCCAAATCCAGAAGTTTGATGAATTTACTAATGATTTAGATACTGACCTATTTGATAAAAGTACTTTATTTCATAAGTAGAAGCAGGTATATATAACTATGTTTTATAAGGTTTTATCTTTCAACAATTTTATAATTATATGTAATTTTGAAAATGAGATGTTACAAGTTTCATTGTATATTTGTGAATGAAGCCAATGAGATGAATTTTGTTTTTAAGAAAAATTATGATAAATTTATTGACATTCAAAGTGACTTTTAAGACTCCTAATTTTTCATGTAATGTATTTATAAACCATCAGTATATATAAAATAAAGGATATTACATGTGAAATTACCTTTTATTAAAAAATCGGTATTTAAAGATATAGTTGCCAGATGTGGTGGCGCACACCTGTAATTCCAGTATTTAGGAGGCTGAGATAGGAAGATCACAAGTTGAAAGCCAACCTCATAAACTAAGCAAGGCTCTTAGTAACTTATCAAGATCCTGTTTCAAAATAAATAATAAAGTAGGGCTGGAGGTGTAGCTCAAAGGTAGTATGCCCCTGGATTCAATCCCCAGCGCACCACACACACACAGGTACAAAGAATAAAAATTTAGTTGTTACATTCGATTTATTTTAGAAGAACAAATCCTTGGAATAAAAAAAAAAACATACAATTGTGTTTCTATATATTTGTGACTATGCCACAATTAAACTTATCATTCTGTATAATTTAGATACATCAATAAAAAGAAACATGCATATTCATGTGTGTTGAACAGAAAAGGAAATAGAAGTATAAACAGGAGAAATAAAAATAGTTCCCGTATATCTAGGGTGAATAAAATAATCACTTGCTTTATAAATTATATTTAGAACAGGAAAAAACAAGACACTGTTTCATAGAAGCTATCCTGATAAAGTATTTTACTTAATGGATAAGAATCACACTGAATTCTCACTATTTAAATAAAGGCGTATAGGTTCATTCTTAGTTGTTTAGAAAATTGTTAATGACCCAAGGTTATGGATCTAATTGTATGAAACAATTAGCTCTGCATAAAAAAAAAATCAACATCAACAACAACAAAGCTGTTCTACCAACACAAATCACACCATTAAGTGCAGTCAACCATCCCAGGAAAGCAAGCCAATTGTCCCAATGGGATGGGTGTAACACATTTTCTCTCCTGGAAGAACGATTAAATACACATTTCCAGCTGCTGACAGTTCAACAGTGGCATCTTAATTTAAGACAATATCTTTGAAATAGAGGCAGCTACACAGGAATACATCTGTGATAAAACAGCAGACACAAAAGCCAAAGCAACGTGAGTAAAAAGTACAGTCAAAACTACCCATCACTTAAAACCTCAGCAATGTGACAACTTTGAGCTTCCAACTTATCCCATTGCTTTGTGGAATCTCAGAAGCTTTTTGGAATTCAGTTCAGTCCTGGTGCTGTATCAAGCATGCCAAGTCAGCAAGCCAAGAAATGCCAATGTATTCATATCTATAGTAGTAGGTATACTAAGAACATCAATAACATCAATAACTTCTCTAAGCATTTAATTTTTTCTATATTACTTGTTTTTTGTCCATCCACATGTACTCTCTGCCCTTGATTTACACCTGAAAGGCTGACTCCAATGAACTCATCACCTAGGCTTCCTTTTTTATCAAGCTTCCTGCTGACTAAGGTAAATGGGTAACACAGGAAATCTGAGGATAGAAAAAGAGTCAGTTTTAGTATTTTTGCCACTCTCTCTGAGCTCTGGATCATGTTGTATGAATAACAAGCAAATTTGTCACAATCTCAGACAGTGCTTGTCCTGCCCAGGGATCAAAGGTCAGACCTAGGAGGTAAGTAAGTTGTTCAATACCTGTCTTTCCCTAATGCATTGATGTAATGCCAGCCTCATGGTTCTTCTGCTCTTGTCTCCAAGATAAGCTTATTCATATTCCTTTTTTCCTTGCTAGAGTTGCCTAAGAATTCTTTTTAAATTATTTCAATAATTTTGTATTAAAAATAACTCACATATAGAAAAGTGCCCCAGTCATAACTATTCACAAAGTGAACACATCCATGGAACCAGCATCCAAAACAAGAAACAGAGCAGGTATCATCAGGAGTCCTAGAGGCCTCTGGGTGCCCCAACATGTCCTCAAGAGTTGAAAGTATCCTGGCTTCTACTACCAGGGACTGGCTTTATTCTTTTTTAATTAATTTAAAGGAAAACATGCAATATATAGTCTTTGAATTTGATCGCTTCTTTTGCTCAATTTTACATTTGAGTTTCATCCTATCCCATTATCCTTCTCATTCTTGTAATTAAAAAAAAAAGATAATTAAGAATATAGAATTATTTTTCTTCTTTCCTTGGTGGACAGCCAAAGACCTCCCAAAATCTTTTCCAAAAAGTCACTGCTGCTGTCAATCACTTGTAGGCACAGATATTCATTCACACAAGGCACTACTGGGAGATAGGCTCCTCCAAGCTATGAATCTTATGTGCTCCATTTCATCATCATGACATTTCCACAGTGTATTCAAGAGTTTCCTCTGTGGTACAAGTTTTGTATCTCCACTCACCACCCAAGTTCATTACAAAATATGGTGGTGTTTTTATACCAGGTGAGGTCCAGCAGAGATTGCACTACTTTGTTTATTACTAGCTGCAGTCTTTCAGTCCAGAATCCCAGTGTGGCTATCTGCCTAGGTCTTCCTACCATCTGGTCATACGCACATCTCTACTCTCCTTTCAGAATCAATATAACCTTCAATGAAAATATGGTGTCTGCAGCATGTGAACCATTTTCCATGAGTCCCACCCCTGCTAACTCATGCAAAAACAAATGCCATGGCGATCACCATTTAAAATAATATTAGTGTTTCATTCTGTTTCTCTTATTAAAATGTACACTATACGGCCAGCCTCAGCTACCTAGTGAGGCACTCCGCAACTTAGTGAGACTCGGTTTCAAAATAAAGAATAAAAAATAGGGCTGGGGGTATAGCTCGGAGGTAGAATGCCCCTGAGTTCAATCCCCAGTACCGCAAAAAAAAAAAAAAAAAAAGTACACTATAAAATTATAATCATGCTGTTACTTATGATGCATCCAAAGTCTCCCCAACCCAATATGTAGATTTTTTTTCTTATTTTTCAAACACTTCCTCTTTTTTATTTTCTCTATTTAATTTATTTTATCTCTTCCTATCTTCAGTATTCTTCCCATAATCCTAATCCTAACTTGGTGCTGATCAACTCCTCCAGGTTCCATTTCCTTCTAAAATCTACTTCCACCTCCCCCCCCCAATACTGGGGATTGAATAAACCTGGGAACATTCTACCTCTGAGCTACACTCCTAGTCCTATTTAAAAAAAAATTTTTTTTAAATAGCTAAGTTACTACATACTGGCCTTGAACATACAATCCTACCATTTCAACCTCCCAAGTACTGGGTTTGCAGATGTGTCCCACCCCACCTAAGTCCACTGTCTATTCTTGAAAGCTATTATTATATTCTTTTGTGTGTGTGTGTGTGTGTGTGTGTGTGTGTGTGTGTGTGTGTGGTACTGGGGATGGAACCCAGGGACATTCTACCTCCGAGCTAAGCTTCAGACCTATTTTTTTATTCTTTATTTGAAACAGGGTTTCACTAAGCTGTGGCGGACCTCACTAAGCAGCTGAGGCTGGCCTCGAACTCAGATCCTCCAGTCTTAGCCTCCCAAATGCTGAGATTACAAGTGTATACCACCATGCCCGGCTTATATTCTTAATTTGAATTATGAATAATATCATTTGGAATCCTTAGAAAGAGGGAAAATATATTTTCCCCTTTGCTAATTTTAGCTGCATATCATGACATAATACTATTGATTTATTATGCTAAGAAAATTTCTATTTTTTAATCAGTCTAACCAAGAATAGAAGAAAAAGTAATAAAGTTTAAAAAAGAATAGTAATAAAATGTCATCATATCATATCTATAAACAGGAAATCAAATGGCATTTAAAATTTCTGCTTTATTTAATAATTAACATGATTTATGAAGCAAAATTGTAGAATAGAAAATTTAAGACCATCTTCCTTAGTGTTTTAGATGTCAATGGGGAGGACCAATTATGAAATAATGGATGGTAAAATCAGATTATCACTTAAGTGTCAATATGAGGAAAGAAAATATACTTGGGTAAGCTATTAAAAATGATTAACAAATAAAAGGAGTTACAATAATACTCTCTTGTTCAGTAGTAGTATTAATCACATATGTGGTTGGTTCTTCATAAAAACAAATTAAGTAACAAAATTAAAAATAGCGTAATACAGGATAAATAAAAATTGTATAAATAAGGTGATATAATATGTGCATTGTGTAATTCATAAACTGTGGTCAAATTGTAAGGAATCATGAGAAGCAATTTATTGTCAAGTGGTAAAAGATATAGGAAGATACATAAGAAGTCAAGTTATAGGAAGAGATAGCTAGAGTGAATAAAAGAAGGTAGCAGTAAAAATAACAGTGAACTACATGGTTATGTTTCAAAAGATATTTCTGTTTATGTCGATGTTTCATTCCCAACTTATTTAAATATATATGAGCAGTAGTTACTAATATCAATGTGAAGATAACTCACATATTTTATAAGGCATTTGCTTAAAACAACACATTAATTATGAAAGGAAAACTAGGAAATGTATGGATGTATTTGATTCTCTCTCAAGAAGTTTTTAATTCTTTTTAAATATATTTTTAATATATTTTAGAACTTCAAGAAGCTATGCAAATATAGTTTGACAAATACTTGTGAAAACTCAAGGATATATTTCTATTTGAATTTGATATATCTAAAATAAGTGTAACAAAGTAAATTCTAACACTTCCTTTTCGACTTCAATAAAGTATTCCGAAGACCTTCAGGCAGCAAAATAAAGGAGCATTTATAGTCTTCTTATTCACATGCACAAAAATCAAGCTATATAGGAGCACATACAAAATTATAAATTATGTTAAATTTTGTTAGCTTAAAATTCCAGTTGGTCAGAAACCTTCATTTGGATCTCATTATGCCTTCAAGAATATGCTGATAGGTAACAGTGATCTAAACATCTGCAGTTTTCATCAAACTGGAAGAGGGAAAACAAAGAAAAAAGTCTTACTACTTTGAAAATAGTAGGCAAGATGTAGCTCTTATTTTTTTAAAATCCAGTAAAATAAAAATAAAAACTGGGTCAAGTTAAGGACTGATAAGATCAGACCATGTATGTGTATGATCAAATTAAGGAGCAGCATCATGGGCAAAAAATCAGTGGGTCAACCAGATTTTTGTCAGTTGCAAAATAAGAGAAGGAAGAGTCATTCCACAGGATTGCAAAAATCAAACTTATAAGGTTGTGTCCAAAATAAAAATGCATATTCAGATATCAGTCAGAAGCTGAGATTTTTGCTTCAGACTTATAACTGATGAATTTCAGTGCAGTTTTGTGACCAGCCTCACCTGGAAACACCTTAGGACCTTACTTGTCAACCAACACGATGAGATTGATTTTCAGGCTAATAATTCCTTTCAAAAAATAATCAATTCTCTTTAAAAACATAAGCTTTTATGGTTTGGGGTGTTTTGTTTGTTTGTTCTAGGAATTGAACCCATGGGCATTCTACCTCTGAGCTACACCTGTTGCCCTTTTTGTTGTTTATTTTGAAATAGTACCATGTTAAGTTGTTGAGGGTCTAAGTTGCTGAGACTGGCCTCAAATTTGCAATCCTTCTGTCTGAGCCTCCCAAGTACTAGGATTATAGGTATATACCACCATGCCAGGCAAAAAACATAACTTTTTATTATATTCAAGGTAATCCTTACCTGAATGTTATAAATCTCATAACTCAGTCCTGTTTTCCTCAATTCCTTTAGTTAAACCTCTAAACAATAATTTCTCCAAACCTAATTTCAATAAATATAGCAATAATGGAAAAAGTTCTGTGTTTTTCTAGCCCGATGAAAACTCATCATGAGTTATATGATATGATAATTACAAGTTCAAAGTACGCAGTTGGCTTTTTTATAAAAATTGACAAGTTGAAAATACAAGGGTTCTAGAATTGCCACAACAATATCAAACACAAATAAAAAGAAGACTCAGAATTTCTGATTTTGAAACTTGCTATAAGGCTATAGAAATTAAGACAGTGTAATACACATAGATCAACGGAATACAACTGAGTAGTCATAGTCAGTGAATTTTTAAAATCAATTCCAAGAAAATTCAATGGAAAAAGAATAGTCTTTCAAAACTGGTGCCAAGAAAACTATTTATACTCAAGCAAAACAATGAAACTAAATACCTTCCTCACACCATACACATACTATCAACTCAAAATGGATTACAGACCTAAATCTAAATGCTAAGAGTATGAAACCCGTGAAAGAAAAATAGAAATATGTCCATTGCCTATTACGTTAGCAAAGCCTTTATACAGATAACACCAAAAACACAAGCAAAAAAAAAAAAAACAGAAAAAAATAGATTAATTGAACTTCATTAAAATAAAAAGTCTGTTGTGCTTCAAGATACTTTGAAGCCAAAAGATAATTCACAAATACATAAAATATAAATAATCTATCTGCGAAGGTATTGGTATCTAATATAAAAATAACTTTTAAACTCAATAATAAAGAGACAAATACCTCAATTTTGTTTAATTTGAATATCAGAATATGTAAGAAAGAATGAAAGAGTGTTGAATATTTAAATTTGGATTTTTAAATCATTACAGTTACTGGTAATGAAAAGGTGCATGGAATTTCCATTAAGTGAGTGAAGAATATAAAATGCTCAGAAATCAGAGAAGCAAGACACCAAGGGAGCTCACCATTTGGATAGTCAAGGCACAGGGATAGGGATGGAGAATACAGTGAACCAGGAGGTAAATAATTCAGTGAATAGGTGGGAATGACTGGCATATTACTTTGTAGAAGAAATAAGAATTTCAAGGAAATTCTGGAAAAGATAAAGCAGTAGAAATAGGTAGCGACATCATATAAATTAAAAAATTAAATTAATTGCTAGTCTATGATAATATATTACTGACACTAATTCTCCTTTCTTTCATCCATGAAGCTAAGAAGAAAAACACTTAGTTAATATCATTATTGTAGGAATTAAAAAATGAGTATCAAGTGCTGGTATATAATATTTGATAATGAAGACATGCTAGCTACTTACTGATTTAAAATATGTTGGTCTAAAACATTTTAGGAATAGAAGCTCCCCAAACCAGCTGAGGTAGAAAGGAAAATTAGCTGAAATACTCTGAGTTTTGAAGAATTTTTTATCTTTCTAACCTCTTAATTGACTTTTTTTTTAAATTTGGGTATTTACCAATATCTGATAGTTGTTGTAAAATAGGATTCATCTCTTATATCAGAAATCTAAGGGCAAACATTTGTTCATTTCAAGTTTTGTTATCCAGTGTTCATGTATATGTCTTGTGATGGGCAATCAGACACTCACATTTGGGCCTTAAATCTGAATGAAGCAAAGAAACAGCAGAAAATCCATTTTAGTGAAATCAGGTGGTGAGGGAGGGTTAAATATGGTAACCAATGTCTAGATGTATCATCTTCAGAATATTTCTGTAGTGGTTTTGCCAGACTTCTTTTGATATTCATTCCATTTTCAATCCAGGTTTCCCAAAAGAAGGAATTTGAATCTCAATCTTTCCAGTATGTTTCCTCTCTTGGTCTCATTCTCTGATGCTGACCCTAGATACATGGCAGGAATGTGACAAGCATCAGTGTTCATTCCTCATGGCCCAAGTTGACTTTCAGGAAGGGTCTGAGACAGCCTTTCTTTGGTTACAAGTACAAACCTGGAGAAAGAGTTTAATTGTCCCAGTTTGTGGTCTATTCCTTGAGCAATTAGCTGTGACCGTAGTGATGAGGAAACACAACTGACGAGAATCACACTTAGGTCCTAAATCTCAGACTAATCAGCACAAAACCAAGGATACAGAATCCCACTGAAAGAAGGATAGAGTCCCACTGGAACAGACATGAAAGGATAGGGGAAAAGGCATTTCCTAGAGGCCAGGAAAAGGTGTTCGTCAAAAGAAGACAAAAAGAGCCAGGTGTGGTAGCACATACCTATAATTCCAGTACTTGAGGGGCTGAGACAGGAGGATCACAGTTTTGAGTCCAGGCTTAGCAATTTAGCAAGAGAAATCCTGTTTCAAAATTTAAAATAAATAAATAAATAAATAAATAAATAAATAAATGCCTGTAATATCAATACTTGGGAGGCCTCAGGATCACAGGTTCACAACCAGCCTCAACAACTTAATGAGACCCTCTGCAACTTAGTGAGACCCTGTTTCCAAATAAAAAATGAAATAGGGCTGGAAGTGTAGCTCAGAGTAGAATACCCCTGGGTTCAATTCCCATTACCATCAAAAAAAAAAAAAAAAAAAAAGAGAAAGAAGGAGGAAAAAAATGCAAAAGAAGAATGAAACAGGTGAATTAGGAACATCCTCTACAATTTATGGATAAACATAGGAAACAAGACACTAGCGTAACTCAGTTATTACTTTGTAAATAGAAGAGAACAATTAAATAATATTTGTCAGAAATTGATATATTCCATAAAACCTTTGGGAATATCATATGATGACAATCTATCAATTAATGATAAAAAAGGAGATGCTGAAGAAAGGAAATTAGGAAGAAAGTTATTTCGTTAATTCAATGGTTCAGATATGAGGGACTGAAATAAGGTAAAGTCAATAAGAAGAGAAAAAAGGGGATAAATTAAACATTATTTTGAAAGAAGAATCAATAAAACTTGATGGTTAATTGATTCGAGTTGGGGAAGGTGATTTCAAAACTCAAATCAAATTTAGTTGTAATATTGACCAAAAGCTCTAACAGAAATATTTGTGTACATGTGTGTGTTTTGAAGGTCCTTCTGGGAATAAGGGAAGCAAATAAAATATATTTCGATGGATTTCTCAAAAATTTCTGCTTTACTAATATTAAGATTTTCCTTCATGTTCTTTTGTATTCATGTATAATACTTCAAATATGCATAAATAAACATATCAGTCAATGAATATATAAATATATGGCAACATTTCTATTTTGCTGAGAGACATTTTATCAAGTAAATGTAACCCATAATTTGGGAGATGCCACCTAATGCAACAAAAATAAATTCGAAATAGAACTCATTTTACTACTGAGCAAGCCACTACCTGAAAGCAAATTAGATACTTTTGCACATTGCATCAAGCAATAATTTAAGGCCATGGAAGTAAAGTAATCCTTGTGATACTAAATGTATTCGTGCATTCTGTAGGAATTGATTTAACTTTCAAAAGCAGCTGACACCTTGGAAATGGTTTATTTACTGCAAAAGTCGTGTTCTGGTCACAGTTCCATGCTTTTGACCTTCTATTTAAGATTAACTTTTTGATGTTACCATTAGTACTATTTAGAAATGAGAGATATCTGGAGAAAACATCTCATTTCCCTTTGAAACTACACACACACACACACACACACACTACTTTTTTTTTTTTTTTTTTTTTTTTTTTTTTTGTAGTACTGGGGATTGAACTATTGAACTCAGGGGCATTCTACCTCTGAGCTACACTCTCAGCCCTAGTTTTATTTTATTTTATTTTGAAAGAAAGTTTCACTAATAGTAGAAGGCCTCACTATAAGTTTCTGAGACTAGCCATAAACCTGCTATCCTCCTGTCTCAGCCTCCTAAGTACTGGGATTATAGGCATGCACCACAACACCTAGCTTGTTTCTTATTTACCTTTTAGAAACATATCTAAAATTACTAGAGTTCATAATGGATTCACATTTTCTGTTTTTAGAATCACTTACTACAAGAAAAATTGTCAGATTTTTTAGTAGTGTCTCCAGTAAGATTCTATGACTAGTTTCAAGGAATAGAATACAACTAGAGAAAAATAGTGACTATATAAATTGATGGAAAACCAAGGACTACTACTTTAACTGAGTTAAACATGATTGGTAGTAATTTATGTTAATATTTTGTATATCCTAAAATAATGATACTCTTCCCCCCCACCCCTACAGAATTTATAATCCTAATCTAGTCATGAGAAAACATCTAAGCCAGATTGAGGTCTGTTTACAAAATATTTGATTAGTACCCAACAAAAGTGTCATGATCATGAGGAGCAAGGGAAGACTGAAAAAGTCACAGATAAGGAAAAGTTAAAAAGATGATGCTGAAGGCAGCATGGAAGTCTGGAATGGATCCTGGAACAGAAAAC
>PVLC010042941.1:0-12624 GCA_004027655.1 Graphiurus murinus | reverse complement strand
ATCCCCAGCACTGCAAAGAAAAAAGAAAAGGAAAAAAAAAAAAAACCTTGAAAATCATGACACACATGCAACTTGTGTGTAAAGAGAGTAAAGATGTTCTCAGACAAGATGATGGATTCACTGGCTAGGAGAACTGGCTACAAAACACTAATGGGTCTTTGTACCAAGAGCTGGGCTATTGTGTTGTGTTTTGTTTTGTTTTTTCTTTTTTTGTCATACTAGGTATGGAACCCAAGGACTTTCTACCTCCAAACCACACCTTCAGCCCTATTTTATTTTTTATTTGGAAACAGAGTCTTGCTAAATTGCTGAGGCTGGCTTCGAATCTGCGAACCTCCTATCTCAGCCTCCCAAGTACTGAGATTATAGGCGTGCACCACCACACCCAGCTGTGCTGGACTATTTGATGTCACTTGAGCTTCTTATCACTGCAGCAATTGCTACTTCTTCAGAAAGGAGCTGACGGAGATGTGACATTTATTTTAGCTCAGCGTTCTTCAGGGTGTTTCTGAAAAGAAAAAGGTACCAGCTGGAGAGCAGGGTTTGGATTGTCCCTGGGCTTTTCAGTGTGCAGATTGTTAGTTTTGATCTGCAACACCGTGAGTCTCCTAATGAATTTCAGTTAAATGAAATGAGTAATGAGAATCATGGCTAACATTTATGGAGAACTGTCTGTGTGTCAGGCACTGCTCGAGTGCTGGGGGCACTGTATTATTTCATTCTTACCACAACCCTGTGAGGTAGGTCCTATGAGTATCAGTAGTTTACAGAGAAAGAAAACAAGGTACAGAGAGGTTGAGTCACTTGTGTTAAAGGACAAAATCACAACAATTTGAAGATTTTTTTTTTTTTTTCAGAAACAGAGATTTGTTTAGGAAAGTAAGAAATACATATTCAAGGGAGAATGCTGGTCACCCCAAAGGTGAAAGAGGCCAAATTTATATATCTTTTTTATTTCTATTTTTATTGTTTGTACTGGGAGTTGAACCTACGGACATTCTACCTCCCCCTAGTCCTTTTTATTTTTTGTTTTTGAAACAGGGTCTCACTAAGTTGCTGAGAGCCTGGCTACATTACTGAGGCTGGCCTCAAACCTGAAATTCTCCTATTTTACCCTCCCAAGTACTGAGATTACAGGCATGTGCCACCATACCTTGCTCAACTTATAGATCTTTTTTTTTTTTTTTTTTTTTTTTTTAAGGTACTGGACATTGAACTCAGGGGCATTCTACCTCCAAGCTATACCCCCAGCCCTATTTTTTATTCTTTATTTTTAAACAGGGTCTCACTAAGTTGCGGAATGACTCATTAGGTAGCTGAGGCTGGTCTCGAACCCGGATGCTCCAGTCTCAGCCTCCCAAATGCTGGGATTACAAGTGTGCACCACAATGCCCAGCTAACTTACATCTTAATTGCCTTTATTTTGTGATTCTAGAATCAGGTGTTCATTTCATAAAAGAGACTCTGTATTGCAATGAACTAGCAAAGGGGGTTAGTTAGTTAGTTTTTTGTAGTGCTAGGAATCAAACCCAGGCTGATTTATGGACAAAGAAGGGTAGAAGAAAGGTGAAACAAGGAACAAAAAAGTGAATCTATCACTCCAGCTATTTTCCCTGAAAGGTGGGGTCAGGGAGACCAAACAGTAGAAAGATAACTGATTCCTTAACATCAGGTTACTTCAGGTTGCTTTTTTGTGTAAGGATTAAGGCAAAGAGATTTTATCATTCCAATTGAAACTGGCCATTTGGGGAAGTTTGGCTGTTATTTTTCATTTCTCCTGGTTTCCTAGAATATCAGATAAACAGTTTAGCTTTGCTTTGGTGATTTGGAACTTTAGCATGGGTGACTCCATTTTTATTTTTAGTCTGGTCTGTTAGGGCCTAATGCAGGAACCTAGTCCAAAACAATGCCTTACATGATATTTGTTTAACACTTGCCTAAGGCCACAGAGCCTAGGCTCGCCAGAGCCCAGACATAACTGTGGGTGTTGTGAGGTCTGACTGTGAGGCCTGGCCAGAGGAGGCCATGAACAAAGGACTCTAGGAACGGCAGGAAAATGCCTCTCATCATCCCCTGCCCCCAGCCCCATACATCTACCTGTCCTGGTCCAGTATCAAGCCCACCAATCGGAGAAATACACAAGCCCTTTGCTCTCCATCCTAACGCCCCATAAAAGGCCCCTAGTTTGTAAAGAAGGGGGCTCCAGATTTTCGTGGACTGTCTCTCCTGGTCAGTCCCCCTGTGATGGGGTGCCGAAATGTACCCCAAAAATAAGGTAATATAAAATTCAGGTTCTTGATATTGTGAAAAAAAGAATTTTAACACATATCCTTTACAACATCTGGCAGGTTTAATTTAAAGAAAAAACTGAGAAGGAAAAAACTTGGATGCAGAGAAAAAGGAAAAGGGAGACAGGGGTCCCCCCACGACCAAGTCCTAGGGCATGTTTCCCTGATCACGAGCAAGCGCCGAGAGAGGGAACACGTGGAAAATCCAGGGGGTATATGAGAGGGCGGGGTCCTCATTTCCAGCCCCTCTCTCTCAGGTTTCAAGTATTCGATAGGTTGAGCTCCAGGTGAGAGCTGACTCCTCCTCTTTCCGGGTGTGTGCTGCTTTAGGTGGGCTGGGCTCTTTAGGAATTTGAAGGTAAGTCTCAGGTGGACTGGGCTGTATGTCTCTCTTGGGCCGAACCAAAGGAAACTTCCAAGGGGTGAAGTTTTGGATTAACACTCTCCAGATTTTTAAAAGGCTAAAAACTATATTTTGATGAATTTTTCCGATACCTCCTTCTACCTCACATTTCACTTCTAAGCTACCTCATCACCCCCTCCCAGGCTTTACTCCAATTAAAAAGCCTGTTCTGGTCTGTCGAGCTATGTTCTCTTTATTCTCATATTTCCTGACATATAACACAGCAACCCTTGCTCTCAAAGACTATATCACACCTTTTTGCCTAGTGGAATAATAGATCATGCTGCTTGTATGTAAACATAGTTTTTTGTTTGTTTTTGTTTTTTCTTTTGGTGTACTGGGGATTAAACCCAGGGGCATTCTACTTCTGAGCTACACCCCCAGACCTATTTTATTTTTTGTTTTGAAACAGGGTCCTGCTAGGTTGCTAAGATTGTCCATAAATTGCTGAGGCTGGTCTCAAACCTGCAATCCTCCCTATCTCAGCCTCCCAAGTACTAGGATTACAGGCGCGTGTGCCACCATGCCAGGCCTGATGCTCGTATGTACACATATGAAGGAGGTCTGCTTTGCCCAAGTCCTGATCAATAAGGGAGCTTTACTGTACTTCTGTTTGTATTCATTCATCATTCAATGGAAAACTGCAGTTTACTGGTTGTGAGGTAGAACAGAAGAAAGAAAATAGGTAAAAAGGACATATAAAGGAAGGACCAGGAAATATAATTTTAATTTAAAGTTCCACATTCCTTTCCAGGCCTGTCACTCCCCAGGTTAGTTCTCCCAGGCCGGTCACTCCCAAATTTCTAGGAAATCTGTAAATCTTACGTTTACCATAAAATCTCTCACTTATGATAATTATCTTCTATACTGTTAAGGAGTCCACCAAGAAATAAAGCAAAGAGATATGGTATGTGTGTATGTGTGTGTGTTACTGGGGATTGAACCTAGAGGCATTCTACCTCTGAGCTACACTTCTAGCCCTATTTTATTTTTTATTTTGAAACAGGGTCTCACTAAATTGCAGAGGGCCTCACTAAGTAGCTGAGGCTGGGATCAAATCTGTGATCCTCCTGTTTCAGCCTCCCAAGTACTAGGAGTATAGGCCAGCACCACCACACCCAGCTCAAGATGTGATATTTTAAGAAATCTATAATTTTGGGGACTTTCCAGGGTCACCTATTGACCAACTGATGTAGGCCACGTTAGCCTAAGGATTCTGAGAACAACTTGGCCCCACAAACCATCTTGTGATCACCAGACTGGTGTCATCTTTACATACTCTCCCATACCGAACCCTCATCCCTTACCAAGTTTCCTTTAAAAGAAGAGCTGGGAATCCTGAAGACATCTCTCTCGCTGTGGAGATGGCCTGTATTCTCCCTTGAATGTATCTGCTTTCCTAAGTAAATTCGTTTGTGCCTCTCTGACTGGTGTGCCATGAAATTCTTCTCAGTTACTTATGCCAAGGACTCCACTTGCCCCAGAGTCCAGTCCCATTCCCATCCCCTCTTCGGGAACTCTTCCACATCTCCCAGCCCTATTTTTCTTTTATTTCGAAATAGAGTCTTTCTGAGTTGCTGAGAGCCTTGTTAAGTTGAGGCTGGCTTTGAACCCACAATCCTCCAGTCTCAGCCTCCCAAGTACTGGGATTACAGGTGTGCACCACCTTGCCCGGCTTTGTCGTACGCTCTTATACCGGACTTGCTGCATTTAAGCAGGTTCAAAGTTGGTAGGTGATTTTCAAATAAATGCTAATAAATTCTTTGGAAATTTTGAAGACACAAAACTTAAGTTGAGAAATAGACAAACATCCATCCCCTAACAATTATGATTTTTATTTATTTTTGTGGTGCTGGGGCTCAAACCCTGGACCTTATAGATGAACCTAGCCACTGAACTACATCCCAGCCAAACTAATGATTATTCATTTTATTTTATTAGTGTTGTCTTTGGAGACAAGGTCTTGCTAAGTTGGCCAGACTGATCTCAAACTTTCAATCCTCTTACCTCAGTCTCCTGAGTAGCAGAAATTACAGGCAGACATTTTTATTATTCTTGATGTGTTTTAGAAATGTTGGCTTTTGCAAAGATAATATGAACAAATCCCAAATGTGAACAAAATTTCCAAGTTTATATTAAGTCTCTCCCATGAGTGGCATAGGAAATCCCTCTTAAGAGAAATAGCATTGCAAAAGAGGCAAATAATTATTTTATTTCTCAAATAAAAATATACATCCTGTTCCTAAGCATTTTTCATGGTATTAGACAGTTTATTAAAATAAACTTTTCTCCTCCACGTGGATTTTATCAAACTTCTTTATCCTGTAATAATCCTTGACCAACCCTCCCTACTGTTTTCTCTCCCTCACTTTTTTTGTCCTTTCCTCTCTTCTCTTCCTTCCTCCCTCCTTCTGTTCCTCTCTACCTCCTCCCTCCCTCCCTTGCTTCTTTTTTCCTTTCCTTATTAACCTTCTCCCTCCCTCCCTCCTCACTCCCATTCTTCCTCCCACTGTTACCAGTGTCCTAGGCCAGAGGCCTGACTCTGGGGGTCCCACCTCCAGTTTGGGCCACTTGCCCCAAACAGCAAGCAGCAAAGGTTGCGGTGAAAAGGAGGAAAGGAATTTTAAGTAGTGTGGCCATATTGGAAGACAACGTGAGATCCATCCCTATCCTTAAGGTGCTGAATGGAGCTTTAAGTTTAAATAGAGGAAGCTGGGTGTGATGGCACAAGCCTGTAATCCCAGTATTTTGGAGGCCGAGACTGGAGGATTGCAGGTTCAAGGTGAGCCTCAGTAACTTGGAGAGACCTTCAGCAACTTAGTGAGACCCCATTTCAAAATAAAAAATAAAAAGAGCTGGGGTGTTGCTTGGAGGTAGAACACCCCTGGATTCAGTCCCCAATACCACAAAACAAAACAAACAAGCAAAAATATAGAGGAAGAATTGGGGCAGTGGGGAGAGGGTTGCATAGTTCGGCAGGCTTGGTCAGAACGGTTGATCATTCTCTGGGTTCTGGCTCTGGGAGGAGGGGGCCTTGGAGAAGTCTCCGTTGTGTGAAGGGCAGTTTTCAGCTGCTGCTCAGGATGGCTGTCTCTCAGACCTGTGGTCCTGGAGGAGGTGATGACTGGACACTTCAGGCACCACCCCAGGGGTCTGGAGCAGGAGGCCACATCTCTTGCCTCAGTCCTTAAGGGGAATAAGAGAGGTTAGGTAAATTTAGAGCTAATAAATCTTGTATTACTAGGTTTTAGATCAACACTCCTTAAGTGATTAACACGTCTGTGTGCAGAGCTGAGCAGGGACCTGACCCAAAGTTTAAGGTAATAAAAGAGAGAGACAAAGTGAAGGCAGAAATGCCAAGCTACATCCTGCTTTCGGGTACCCATCGGGCATCAGCAGGTCTAGGGAAAGAATCACTGCTTAAGCCGGGCATGGTGGCACATGCTTGTAATCCTAGTACTTGGGAGGCTGAGACAGGAGAATTGCAGATTCGCAGCCAAACTCAGCTACTTAGTGAGGCACCCTGCAACTTAGTGTTAGACCCTGTTTCAAAATAAAGAATAAAAATTAGGGCTGGGGATGTAGCTCAGAGGTAGATTGCCCCTGAGTTCAATCCCCAGCCCCCCCCACCCCCCACACACACACAGTCGCTGCTTTCAGCAAAGGCATCCACCTCTCTAAGTCCCTGTTACCTCAGCGCTCAAACCATGTTAAACACAACACGTTACCTGCATCTCCCCATGGAGCATCCACAACTGCACCACGAGACAGGTACTCTTCTCTATCCCATCGCAGAGGAAGAAACCGAATGCTCTGAGAAGGTGAAGGTCTTTTCCACAGTCACTGATTCTGGAAGAGTGGGGTCAGCTTCAATCTTAGCTCTGTAATATTTCAGAGTTCATAGGTTTTTTTTTTTTTTTTTTTTTTGCTTTCCATAGCACGAGTATTTCTTTTAAATTTGGAAGAGCTGGGTGTGATGGCGCTTGCCTGTAATTCTGGTACCTGGGAGACTGAGACAAGAGGAGCACAGTTTCAAAGCCAGCCTTATCAACTTAGCAAAACCCTGTTTCAAAATAATAAATAAAGCCGGGTGTGGTGGCTCACGCTTGTAATCCCAGCATTCGGGAGGCTGAGACCGGAGGATCCAGGTTCGAGGCCAGCCTCAGCTACCTAGTGAGGCACTCTGCAACTTAGTGAGACTCGGTTTCAAAATAAAGAATAAAAAAAAAAATAAAAAGAGGGCTGGGGGTATAGCTCGGAGGTAGAATGCCTCTGAGTTCTATCCCCAGTACCAAATAAATAAATAAATAAATAAATAAATAAATAAATAAATAAATAAATAAATAAATAAAGTAGGGCTGAGGGTGTAGTTCGGAGGTAGAATGCCTCTGAGTTCAATCCTCATTACCACAATGAATAAATAAATAAAAATAAAATTGGGAAGAAAATAATTAAATGTGTGTGGAGGGGGGTGTTACTGAGGATTGATAGAGCATTCTACCACTAAGCTACAGAGCTACAGCCCTTTACATTTTTTTATTTTGAGTCAGGGTCCCAGTAAGTTGCCTAAGCCAGCCTTGACCTTGTGGTCTTTCTGCCTCAACCTCCCAAGTAGCTGGGATTCCAGGTATGCACCACCAATGCTTGGCTACTTCAAGTTTATGACAGGAAAATAGCCATGATCTTCTACAAGGAATTAGTCAAAAGTTGATCTGATCTAAGGCCACCCTCGTGGTTTGGACAGGCCACCAGGCAGCTAGGAAGCAGTGGACTGACACAGATGAATAATAGTAACAAATAGCTAAAACCTACTGGGAATCTAAAAAGTATGATTTGTGGCTATTTTGTGTGTGTGTGTGTGTGTGTGTGTGTGTGTGTGTGTGTGTGTGTGTTACTGGGGATTGAACCCAGGGGCATTCTACTTCAGAGCTTCTCCCTCAGTCCTATTTATTTATTTATTTATTTATTTATTTATTTATTTATTTATTTAGAAACAGGATCTCACTAGGTTGCTTACAATCTCGCTACAATGCTGAAGCTGTCCTCTAACCTGTGATCCTCCTATCTCAGCCTCCCAAGTTCTGGGATGACAGGTGTGCGCCACCCCACCCAGCCAAGCTTTGGCTTTTCTAAGCACTAAGTTATGCAGTGCTCACCACAAACCCATAATATGTACTACGTAATTGTCCTCATTTTTTTTCTTTGTGGTGCTAGGGATTAAACCCAGGGTACTCTGCCACTGAGCTACATCCAACCATTTTTAGTTTTTATTTTGAGATGGGGTCTTGCTAAGTTGCCCAGGCCAACCTGAAACTCAGGATCCTCCTGCTTCAGCCTCCCATGTACTGGGATTATAGTCATGTACCACCTGCCCGGGCAATTGTTCTCATTTTATAGGCAAGTAAACTGAGATACAGAAAGCAAAATAGCATATGGAAGGTCCTACCCAGAATCAGAGGAATGAGGGGTGTGTCCTCTAAGCACCACCCAGAACACCGTTGCTCTGAGCCGCACCTGCTTTTCAGTCTGCCGGTTTCCCGGAGATGCTGAGCCAGTGAATTTCACAACCAGCCATTTACTTGGATACAGGTCGGTAGCAAAGGAAAGCGCATGACTATTGAGGGAGTCAAAAACTTTCAAGTCCAACCAGCCTCAGCTACCTAGTGAGGCACTCTGCAACTTAGTGAGACCCTGTTTCAAAATAAAGAATAAAAAATAGGGCTTGGGGTATAGTTCGAAGGTAAAATGCCCCTGAGTTCAATCCCCAGTACCGCAAAACAAAAAACAAAAAACTTCAAATCACAAAGTCCATGTATAAGTGATATGTCTGAACATAGCTGTGTTAGTGATTAAGAAGTTAAAGGAAAAGAATGCCACAGAAAATAGGAGAGAAAAATGAAAGGCCAATTGAATGCACCCATGGCAAATGTTAGATGTGGAAGGGTCAATGGGATCTTTTCATAGGAAATACTAGATTCTTTCGGGAATTGCCTTATGGGGAGAAATCTATTTAGAGTAATTTAAAAAGAGCAATTTTTTTTTAACCTAAAACTCAAGAATTGTTTTAACCAATGAATCTTAAAATGCTTTTCTGGTAAGTTGATAATGTTTTTAATTTTTTTTTTTTTTCGGTACTGGGGATTGAACTCAGGGGCATTCTACCTCCGAGCTATACCCCCCAGCCCTATTTTTTATTCTTTATTTTGAAACCAGGTCTCACTAAGTTGCAGAGTGCCTCACTAATTAGCTGAGGCTGGCCGTGAACCGGGATCCTCTGGTCTCAGCCTCCCAAATGCTGGGATTACAAGCATGCGCCACCACGCCCAGCTGTTGATAATGTTTTTGTTTGTTTGTTTTGTGGTACTGGGGATTGAGCTCAGGGCATTCTACCTCTGAGCTACATCCCCAGCCCTATTTTATTTCTTATTTTGAAACAGGGTCTCACTAAGTTGCTGAGGGACTCCCTAAGTTGCTGAGGCTGACCATGAACTTGGGATCTTCCTGTCTCAGATTTCCAAGTACTGGGATTACAAATGTGTACCACCACACTAGGCTGATACTTTGGTGTTTTTGTTGTTGCTGTTGTTGTTTGTTTGTTTGTTTGCTTGTTTATGGTGGTACCAGGGATAGAACCCTGGGACATTCTACCTCCAAGGTACACCCTCCCCAGCGTCACTTTATTTTTATTTTGAAACAATGGTCTTGCTAGGTTGATGAGAGTCTCACTACTTGCTGAGGCTGTCCTTGAACCTGTGATCCTCCTGTCTCAGTCTTCCAAGTACTCAGATTACAGATATGTGCCACCACACCTGGCTCACTTTTATTTTGTATTAAAACAAGGTCTCACTAAGTTGCTGAGACTGACCTCCAACCTGTGATCCTCCTGTCACAGCATCCCAACTACTAGGATTACAAGTGTGCACCACCACGCCCTGCTGATGCTTTATTTTTGAAGGGAAATTTCCTAGAAACCCTGATCAAACAGGGATTTTTTGGAACTAGTTAGTAAGAACATATTTTTGAAATGAGAATAAGAAGTATTTGGGCATGCATCTGATACGTATATGTCAATAGATGCACACAATGGATACATATAATAAGTAAATTGGTATTGGTTGCCTACTGGGTACAATGCTTTG
The DNA here is from genome assembly GCA_004027655.1 of Graphiurus murinus. Taxonomy (NCBI): domain Eukaryota; kingdom Metazoa; phylum Chordata; class Mammalia; order Rodentia; family Gliridae; genus Graphiurus; species Graphiurus murinus. Next base: position 2,794 of record PVLC010042941.1, on the reverse strand, counting down.
TGCTACAGGCCTGGGGCAGCTTCCCCTGCCAGTCCTCTGTGGAACCCGATTCCACCATTAGTGTCTGGTTGAATCTGTTTTCATCCTGTGCCCAAATGATTACGACAGCGTCTGTCTCCCAGCTGCTCCTTCCCTCCTTGTATTGACTATTGACTCCATACAGAAGCAGCCACTGTGATCTTTTACAAACCTAAACCAAATCAAATCGTTTATTCGCTTGGAATAATTCAGTGGCTTCTCATTGTATTCAGGAAAAAAGAATATTGATCCAAAGTACCTCTCCAGGTTAGCAGGGACCTCATGATCTGGCCCACGGCCACCATCACCTAATCCACCTACCTCGGCTCTGAAGGCCTCCTGGCTGCTCCACACATAGCTGCTCAGAGTCTCCACGCCTGCGGTTCCCTGTACCAGCATGCATTTCCTCTTAACATCCCCCATGGCTCTGCCCAAATGTCACCTTGTTAAAGAGTCTGTTCTCCACCTTGCTATATGAAGCAGTACTCACTGCCTCTCGCCATCAATACCTTTCTTTACCCTGCTTTGTTTTCCTATGCAACAATGATGACATCTTGAGATTTCTAATATCTACGCAATGGATGCAGAGGCTGAGTAGTGGCCCACAGGTGACAGCAGGACTCAAACCCGGCCTCTGGGCTCCAGAGTCCCTGGGTCTCCCTGACATTTTGCTACATTGTAAGATGAGAAAAATGACGTGGGTGGCACGTAACTTTCATCTTAGCTCTAATACGTCTCTAACATGTTGATATACCCTCACACATCCAAGCAAGTAAAGAAAAAAATGTCTGAGCACAACACAGGAGCAGCAGCAGCAGCAGCAGCAGCAGCAGCAGCAGCGATGTGAAGACATCTGCTTCCCCTGCTTGCCCATCTTATCAAAACTGGTCTATAAATTACTTAGCAGTCAGGCACTTGGAATCCTCCGGGCCCAAGGCCTTTATAGGAGGCACAAAGTGTTTGTGATACCTGGCAGCTTTCTCATTTATGTTATCTGTCTGGCTTCTTAAGGTATTTGAGATTGTAATGCTTGTTCCCAAAATTAACTATGCAGTGTCTTAAAAAAATAATAAAATAAAAATAAAGGGAGTGGAGGGAGGGAAAGAAGGGGACTAGTTCCAAGAAGGAAGGAAGGAAGGGAGGAAAAAATAAGAGAAGAGGGAGGAAGGAAGGAGGAGGGAAGAAGGAAGGAGAGGATGGGGAAGGGGAACAGTAAAGGTACTTATTAGATAAGTTAGGAAAACTTCAATGACAAGGTGGCATATGTATTGTAGTTGGTTTTATCATAAACTGCTATGGATTCTAAAGTGATTTTATGTTGGCCATGGTCCCAATCTAACAGAGGCTTATAATAAGCTATGGAAGAAGCTATTAACATTCTTCATATTTAAATGATCCTAACACTATAATTGTGTGTATGTGTGTGTTACTGGGGATTGAACCCAAGGACATTCTACCTTCAAATCGCACCCTTTAAAAATTTTTTTTAGCCGGGCGTGGTGGCGCACGCTTGTAATCCCAGCATTCAGGAGGCTGAGACCGAAGGATCCGGGTTCTCGGCCAGTCTCAGCTACCTAGTGAGGCACTCTGCAACTTAGTGAGACTCGGTTTCAAAATAAAGAATAAAAAATAGGCCTGGGGGTGTAGCTCGGAGGTAGAATGCCCCTGAGTCCCATCCCCAATACCGCAAAAAAAAAAAAAAAAATTTTTTTTTATTTGGAAACAGGGTCTCACTAAGTTGCTGAGGTTCTTAGTAAATTGCTGAGGCTGGCCTCAAACATGAGATCCTTTTGTCTTAGCTTCCCAACTGGGAATACTGGTGTGTACCACCAGGCCCAACACACTTTATAATATTAATGTGACTTAGAGAAGTAATTTACTTGCAGGGTATGGTGGTGCATGCTTGTAATCCGAGTATTTAGGAGGCTGAGACAGGAGGATGGCAGGTTCATGGCCAGCCTCAGCAACTTAATAAGGCCCCCTGCAACTTAATGAGACCCTGTTTATAAATAAAAAATAAAATAAGGCTGGAGCTGTTACTCAGAGGTAGAAAGCCTGTGGGTTTAATCCCCAGTACCGAAAGAAAGAAAAAGAAGAAAAGAAGTAATTTACTTATTCTGTGCATATAAATTTAGAATGTGCCAGGTGGGGATTGGGGGTGCCTATAGTCCCAGCTACTCAGAAGAGGATTATTTGAGCCCATGAATTCAAGACCAGTGTGGGCAGCAACATAACAAAATTTTGTCTCGAGATCTTTTTTTTTTTTTTTTGCGGTACTGGGGATTGAACTCAGGGGCATTCTACCTCTAAGCTATACCCCCAGGCCTATTTTGAAACAGGGTCTCACTAAGTTTCAGAGTGCCTCACTAGGGAGCTGAGGCTGGCCGAGAACCTGTATCCTCCAGTCTCAGCCTCCCAAATGCTGGAATTACAAGTGTGCACCACCACACCCGGCTTGTTCGAGATTTAAAAAAAAAAAAAAAAAAAGACTTCATAGTATAGCCCTACCATCTTTGATAAGCATACATTCATACAAAAAATAAACCCTTGAATATGCACAATATGGAAAAAGGAAGAAAGCCTATTTTCTCATTGGATAGTTGTCAATATTAAAACCTTTGATGAGTAAGTTAGAGTCTATGGCAAAGACTGCTTTTGTGATAACCAGGATTGTTAAAATTTTAAATGTCAAGATTTAGTCCTCTCCTCTCATATGACTGAAAATCCATATGTTTCTTTCCATAAGTTAACAGCCTGTTTATAGAAGTTTGGAGGG
>PVLC010042940.1:0-12643 GCA_004027655.1 Graphiurus murinus | reverse complement strand
AGAATGGCTTCTCCATATGTTTGAAAATGATTCTGATACATTCTATAATATTTGACTCAAATCAGTAATGACTTATCCATGACTTTGCTTATTACCCTATCTGTCCAGAGGTAGATTACTGGAGTCTGATACAATTTTTGAAATGTTTGTCTTAGTAGAGGATTGAGCCAGCACTGAGTCCTGGTATGCTCCTGCTAGTCTGGCGGCTGGCTGGCTCCTGGGGCCCCATACTGTGTTCTCTGATCTTTATGTAGTTTTGATTTTACTTTGCATTTTCTAACTTTGAGCTTATCTCCTCTGAAATCCATGAACTTAGATCTACATTCAAAATTTCTGAAGAAGATCATTGAAGAGTAATTTGTCAGTCCATTTGGAAGTTATTGCTTCATTTGAATAATTAATAGGTTTCCTACAGTGCAAAAATGCCCAGAGTTGCTTTTTTCATAATGCTCAGAACATGGAACTATGGAATTAGAAAGATTCTAAGGTCTTGTGCAACTCTCTGCTTTTCCCAGCTGAGGAAACTGAGGCCTAGAGAGGTGGAGTGTAAGGAAATCACTAGGTGGTGGCCAAGCGAAGACTGAACCTCCTGACTGGCTCATTTCATGTTCTACGCTTTCTATGAAAGCTGAAAAGAAAATAAAACCTCAACGACCCATCTCTCCAAATCCAAACCCAAACCCGACAAATATGTATCTGAAACTAAGTAGTAACTGCGAAACACAAAGGGGCAGAGAGGAAATGTGACCCTCTCAGCAGGGAAGCCAGCTGCTCCAGCTCACAGGCTCTTCCTTCCCAAGTGACACAGAGCCTGAAAAGGTGCTCCTCTGCCTAATGTAACCTAATTGCTGCTCCAGGCTAGCCTCCTGCGCTCTCTCTGTGCCAAGCTCTGGCTCCTAGCCAGCCCCTCCTTGAGTGAGGAGCCAAACCCCAGACTCCCTTGTCCTAGGAACTGTTCCAAAAGGCCTTAGTAGTCAGCTAAGGGGAGCTCTATATCACTGCCTGGGAGGCCTGGCTGCCTGGGTGGGCTGCCAGGACCCTCCTTTGCAGAGACTTGCCCCAGCTCAGCAACGTACAGAACAGGAGCTGTACTGAGGGGCTGCAAGTATTTGCTCAGCTAAACTCTCCTTTTCTGAGACTGGACGGATATGATGCTGCTAGCATCTAAGTGCCACGTGTCTCTTTCTTCAGGAGTAACTCCTGAGATTCTGGAACCACATGAGTTCTCTTGAGACCTAGGACTTTCCACAAATGAAGCTGGAATTGGGAGAGAGTGTGAGCATGTGCAGGTGCTTCTCTTCTTCACAGGCTTCTCTATTCCCTTCGTTGGAAGGATAGTTCCTGATTGTCTAGCAATGGACACTCTCATGCTTTTGAGATTTAGTGTTAGTAGTGCCAGAATGGGTTGCTCAGTTCTTTGGTTTGATTTATAGGTGGTAGCTTTTCTTGGCCAGTTTTCTTTCAAAGGGAAAGTAAAACATGGAAGCCCACCTGGACATATAGCACAGACCTATATGTCCCCTAGGTACTGGCTCACCCTTTGACCTTTGAACTCTCACAAATGGGTCACCGCAAAGGGCAGGATGACACTCATCCATTCTCTACCAAGCCTGTACTTTCATATGTTGTGGCAATGTTTCTCAAAATTGAGTGCTCATGAAGCACTAAACTGTGCCAGCAAACCCCTCAGGGATGCCAGGCCAGGACTAGAAAACTCATTAAGTTATATTATTTCACATGAGGTGCCCAATTAGCACAAGAGACATTGTAGAGACAAAGGCTCAGAAACCAGATGGCATCACTTGGCTATAAGGTCATTCCCACATGATTCAGAATGTGCTTATATTGATTTTAATAAAAAGTTAGAATGAAATAAAAAATTAAAAACTCCTTTGGTACTCATAGACCTTCACTTTTTCTCTGCCACAGAATTATAGGGATTCATAGATGCTATTTTGAGAGTTGTGTAAGAGTCCCTACTAACAACCAAGATCCCCATTAGGCTGAACCTAGCTTGAGCTGTGGCTTATGTTCACTTGACCACACAACTCTGAGTCGGGAGGGCTCTAGCAAGCCTCTCCGCCAAGGTAATTTGACTTCATGACTATTGTTGACATCCCAGTCCATTGTTGGACAGCTCCTGCTGATGCGATGTCTTTATAGTCAAAGTTGGCTGATCTAGAATTTTCACTGGATGGTTGTGCTTTTGACTTCTGGGATTATGTTGAATTAAAAATAAAATAAAAATCCCCAAAGATACTGGGGCAGAGTGCATGTAGACCTTATTTGAACAGCTTTCTTCTGTTATATAAATTCATGTAAGAATTTCATTGGAACAGCCATTGAATGTACTGCTTTGCTTCTGAAAAAAATGTACAGATGGGGGAGACTGGAGTTTGGAGGAGAAGCACAGATGGAAAATTCTTTTCATTTCGATTTGTCACTGAGCAGAGACCTGGAGTTACTGAGGGTGTCAAACTCACAGATGCAAAGACGGGGAGGAAGAATGATACAGACACATGGGCATGCGGCAGCCAGCAGGGAATGAGTTTCTGCAGGGTTCACATGCATGAGGAAGGACATGTGGGAAGGGGCGGGTTGGGAACTTTGGCTCAAGTGTGTGGTGTTCTCCTGTGAGACTTGAACTGGGTGTTCGACTTGAAGATGACTTCTCCAAGTTGATCCTTAAAGAATGAGTCACGTCTTTGTACTTGACTTGCTGAGCCAAGCATTGCTCTCTGAAGTCTGTGTGGATCAATTGAGTGATTTTTGTATTGATGCCACTTTTGAAATTAATTTCCTTTACCATCATTCTCGCAAAATAATAGCCTTTGTTATTGATGACACCCAAATGTATATTCTAGTTTTGCTTTTGTGGTTTTCATTGTTGGAAAATTGTGTAGAGCTCTGAGCATAAACACACATTTACAGAGAGCAACTGCTTTTGAAAATATTGGCTAGCCTCCGCCACATTTTTTTTCAGCCAAAACAGCTTTTCAGGGCCACCAAAGTGATGCACTTGGAGTTCTCAGGATAAACCAATATGACTGTGTTATGAGACTCCTTTAGTCACCAGATTGTTATGTAAAGTATCTGAAATTTGTAGGCCTTTCAGCTCCCTGATGAAGAGTCACTTGAGTTTAGATGCCCGTAGTATGATTGAAATGTACACGTGATTGGTTTGGGCTTTATATTTTTAGATGAGTGTGTGTGTGTGTGTGTGTGTGTGTGTGCGTGTGTGTGGTGGTAGAGGACCAGCCCTCTCTGACTGCTGTTGATAAACCCAGGGTACACCCTGCTGGCCTTGTGGTAGAGAGCCCTTTAGCTCCCTTGGTGGGTAGCCTAATGCAATGGAAAGTGTTTCAATCCAAAGTGTTGGACTTGCTGAGACCTGAGGGTGGGAATGCTGATCCTTCCCTGACCAGAGTTTCCTTGTCAGAACCCAGCCCAGGCTTCTTCTTACCACCAGTTTGGGCCTGTGGCCTGAAAAGCAGGGAGGACCTGCAATGCTCTTTGGCTGGGGATCCTGCCTTCTTCCCTACTTATCTCATATAGACAGTTCTACCCATTCCTCTTGGGTCTAAGTTCTCTGTACAGTCCACTTATTTAAAGGAAAATGAACCTAACTTCTCGAATGATGTCTTTTTGAACTAGAAAGCAGTCCTTAGACATACCAGGTCCTTAGGTGTATACCTAGGCAGGCCTGGAAAACTCTGCCTGTGAAAATTCAGTTACTGTTGGATCAATGCCTAGCAAGCAGGTGGGAAGGAAGGGGAGCCTGCTTGCAAGACTAGGTCATGCTTATGAAATACAGAAAACAGTTCCATGTTTCCTACTGGACATCCTTCCTATGAACTCATTCTGTGTGCTGTGGCTGAGGAACTTAACTGGATGCTTTGCTTGATGTTTACAGGGAAACCAATCAAGGCTGAATGGGACAATGTAGCTCAATGGGCATGGTGTCGCAGCTTCCCACAAACCATTTCTCAGTGCTCCTGCTGGAAAGAGACTATGGTTGGGGTGAACCATCGGGCTCAGCTAGTATGGTATTTTTTATTTTGAGAGTGTCTTGCTAAGTTCCCTAGGCTGGCCTCCAATTTGTGATTCTCCTGCATCAGCCTTCTGAGTGGCTATAATTACAGGGTGCACCAGTGTGCACAGTGTAGTGTGGTATTTTACATGATCATCAGATACAAGGGAAAAGTAGTGCGACAGGAGGCAAGATTCTTAATATGTTACTACATTGTAAGGACAGAAGTACATTGCCATATGATAGTTAAGACTATAATGACTGAAGCCCCAGTGTGAAAGTGAGGCTGAGACATTCAGAGAAGCTGGTCTCTGTCTGTGGGCTCATTCCCTACTGACCAGATCGAAGACCCACCTTCTGAGACAACTTCCTCTGAGTGCCGACTTCTTGCCCTTCCTTTTCTTCTTTCAATACTGTTATTCTTAATACTGTGTCTAACTTGAAGGAATTTTTTAAAAAATCACAACTCCAAGACCTCTTGTTTGAAGGGTAGTTTTAATTTATTAACGAACCAGAGAAAACAGCACAAAACGATGGAAAAAGGCCAAGAAAGATGAATAGGGGTTCATTCTGTCCAACTCTCCTGTGCCACATGGATAGTGCCACTTAGCTGAGGGCAGGTTGCTCCTGCAGAGGGAGCACAGTGCTTCTCTGCCTCTGTGCTACTGCTAGAAAACTGTGCCCCCTGTCGAAAGCTTGTGTCCAGAGGACCACAAACCTGCACATCTTAGATCTAAAAACACAACTCTTGAAAAATATTTCTGCAATTTGCAAGTATACTTTTTCATACCTTTGGATTTCATTTTATTTTGCTCAAAGCAGCATATTTGGAGAGAGACTGCAAGCCCAAAACACTGTTCTTTTCTTCTATGGTGCTTAGTAGTCTAGATCTAGGTTTACCCCCTGCATACTCTGAGAAAAAAAAATATTAAGACCTTGCATTAAAGTTTCCAAAAGCATGAACACACATCATCTCATTCAATCCTCACAATAGCCCTGTGAGGTAGGCAGACAGGCATAACGGTTCCAGTGCACAGAGGACAGAGTCAGAACTGGTGGAAGTGGTTACTGAATCTATGTCCTCTGGTTCCTGGTCCAGGACTCCTTCCATTCTGAGATGAACTAAGCTCACCGTGATGAGCAAAGCAGCCTGTCTGCTTAGAGTAGACCAATTGTCCATTGGGCTTGCAAACACAGGTGATTTAAAGGATAGACCTCGTCAGGGAGCTTAGGGGTAAACACACTTGAGCTCAGTTCAGCATCAGCTTAAGAGGGATGACTAGGACAGAACATGGGCATCTTTGACAAGGGTTTCTGCTTGTGTTCTTGATTCTCATCTGGATCATTTGCATGTTGTAACTTTAAAGCAGTAAAGTCAAGGAGGAAGAAGGCCATTCAAAGGACTTTCTCATCTAGCAATTTATTGATTCCTTCACAAATCCTCTTGAGGTTGGGCCTACAGTCTCCATCCAGACAATAGAGGGTGGAGAGGAACTCAATGTCGGCGAAGTGGTTGAAGACGTGGTTGATGCGCCCATGTGTCCTGGGCGTCAAGTGTCGCTGCACCAGTTCATGCACCAGGTCCTTGCACTCGTGCAGGAGCTTGGAGAGCACGTTCTTATCGAAGGTGTATTCTACCTCGTAGAAGCTGACCATGGTCATGGCGGTCTGGTTCAACTTTTTCCGGAACTTCTCCACAATGACAACCTCCTCCTGACTGAACTGGTTGTTTCGGTAAAGAATCCCGATTTTGATGGCCACCTTGATCAAGTCCTTCATTATCTTGTGGGCCTCCTTCTTGTTGCGGGTGTGCTCTTTGGTGACTTTGTAGAGCTCGTCAAAAATTTCACTGCTGGTGTCATCAATCAACATGTTAGCCACAGTTTTGCTGGCTATTTTGCTCAGAATCTTCTTCTGGGCTTGAAGGGCCAGACTCTTTGAACTAAACATATCAAGACCTATGATAAAGAAAGAAAAGAAATGTTATGGTAATATGAGATCTGCTAATTATCTTTCTGCCAGTAAAACACAACTAAGTTGAACTTACATTCTTAGACCAAAAACTCCTGCCTTTCTAACCCACATCTCCCTAACCAAGCCCTACCGCAGTCTGGTGACTCCACTTCCCTCCTCTATATGCAGTGCCTGTTCAGCCTTTTGAACCTTCTGAACTGTGCATGTGCTCTTTCCTCTGCAGGAAGTGGTCAGCTCTTGTCCAGGCCAAATCTCATCATTTTAGACCTACTTCATGCATATGGCCTTCCTGAGTCTACTAGTTCACGGAGAACTCCTTACAACTGCTGTCACCATAGAAACCATTCATTTTCACAAATTATATAGGAGCATATTATTATATAATGACAGAAATGTACCCCAATGCCAACCTCACTTCCAGGGCAGACCTGGATAGTTGCTCATGGAAGTCTTTTTGACTGAGTCTCAGAATCCATATTTCACTGAACCTAAGATATATTTTTTTACTTTCAAGATTTTGGAAATGGGAGTGTGTCTTACACTCATGGGTTGCCAGGTACCTGAGTGCATGCCAATTTACACAATGGGTGTCATGAGTTTGTGAGAAAGGTGAGAGAATTCGTATAAGAAATGTGGCCTTATTACGCTCTGATGGCATAGAGAATGGCGCTGTGTGGGAAATGGCCATCAATAACTCCAAGTCAAAAATGCTTCAGGCTGCCAGGCATGGTGGCGCACACTTGTAATCTCAGCATTGGGAGGCTGAGACCAAGGATCCAGGTTTGTGGCCAGCCTCAGCTATCTAGTGAGGCCCTCCGCAACTTAGTGAGACCTTGTTTCAAAATAAATAGTAAAAATTAGGGCTGGGGGTATAGCTCAGAGGTAGAATGCTCCCGAGTTCAATCCCCAGTACCGCAAAAAAAAAAAAAAAAAAGCTTCAGGCGAGTAGTACTCTGAATATGATGCCTAGGAAAACCGCAGCCAACCTATTCTACTGTTATTTCCCACTTTGTGAATAAATGGGAGCAATATATAGTGTAAAACCACAACACTCTATCTAAATAGGTCTAAAAACATCATTTCCATAAATATAGATAAAACTATAAATAATATGAAAGCAGTGGTTAGAATTTAATTGTCAGCATATTTTTTTTCTTTCTTAAGAGCATTTAAAATGACATCTTAGAATTGATAATGTCTTAGATTTGATGAAATACTCTACAAAATCAGCTGGGGCTGACATTTGAAATGAATCCCATTAAAATGAAATGAGTGAATGAATTTGAAATCCTCATTGTACAGTATGTGTGCACATTATCTTTATCCTCCCAAGGGAGATTCATGTGGCCTGAGAACAGAGACAGTGTCTCCCATAGCACCCAGCTCAGTTTTGGGTGCAGGACTGAAAGATGTCTGCTGAACAAAATACCAGAGAAATTTCAGAAGAATAAAAAAGTAAGACACAGAGCACACCAAACTTATGCTAAGGGAAACCAATATTTCTTCAGGAATCAAGGGTCCTGCCAGGCACAGTGGCACATGCCTGTAATCTCAGTACTTGGGAGGCAGAGACAGGAGGATTGCAGGTTCAAGGCCAGCCTCAGCAACTTAGTGAGGCCCTGTTTAAAAAAAAAAAAAAAAATCGAAGGTCCTTTTCCAGTTCTCTGTGGCCATGTGGAAGTGACAGATATAACAGGTAGAATGAAAAGAGAGATGGATGTATACACCAGCTTGTCCTTGTCCAGTCCTTCCTCAACTTGTATCCTGTTCCTTACTTTGGATTCATCCTTTCAGTGAGCAGGGATTAATCACTGGATGTCCTGGCCTCAGATGCAGACTTAGTCAACACTCAAACCCAGGTGCTCCCTCTGCTGTGGGTCCTTCTGGGACAGCTTCTTCTGGTCTCAGGCCTTCTAGCTGTAGGCCCGAAGCAGCCTGGAGTGGGATCGCTGCAGTAGCATCAGTAAAACTAGAGCAATAGGTGCCAGGGGACTTCCATGCCCCCAGTAAACCCTTTCTCCAAAGTCTGAGACTCAGAATCTTTAAGCAACTTCGCATCCAAGTGAATCTGAGACAGAAAGATTTCCTCTTCGGCCTTAGAGCAAAGAGAATAAACACTTATCATGTAGAACATAAGATGAATGAATAGTGTCTTTTGACTCTTATCTCAGGAAAGCTCCAATTTATTTCCTGGTTTACACTCTTCCAGAGTTTGAGACAAATGTTATTCCTGCCCTGTCTAATCATCCACTACAGTCACTAGACCTTTGTGTGCATAACCTTTGCTCCAAAAAAATTTGATACATTCCCCGATGACGAATACTTACAAGCACTTACGGATGTTCAAAAGATTGTGCTTTAAAGTCAATCCTACAGAAGCTATGGCCCTATCACCGAAATACATGTATGTCTTCCCAGGCAATTATCCAAAGGGAACAATGGAATCTAAATGGATTGATCCTGGAATATCAACAAGTAAATCACTGCTTTGTAGTCATAGCTCCTGAAGGCTGCCTGGGAATAAGGTCTTTTGAAAGGTCTCTAGAAATGCACCAAGCTTGCATTTACAAAGAAGCAAATGGATTACCTAAATGTGTGTTCTCTAGAATGCAGGGACTTGTGTCTGGCTCAGCCCTACTTGATGCCCAGTGCCTACCACACTGGTGGCACATGACAGGTGTTGGCCGAATGGAAGGGGCACTGGCTGTGTACCAGGCACGTCATCATTTAGCCCTAAGAGCCAAGGGATGCAGGCGTTTTCCCAAGGCTGGTCTGATTCTAAGCCCTGCTCTTTTCACCACCAGCATTTCTCTCATTCTACTCTGGGGCAGTGGTTGCCAGACCTTTTGCCTCACAGGTCCCCCTAAGGGTTCTGAAAAACTATGAACCTCCTCTCAATACTTTACAAACTTGATAGCAAGTATTTTTTTACCTTACGGTTTAAATAGTTAGAAAAGTCTCTAGATACTATTAATGGTGGCATTTTCAAATTAATCTGTTAAGTTATCCTTTTAAATGTGTTCAACTTAATTGAACTAATGTTATGACAAAACATCCATCACTGTCCATTTAAAAATGGCACCAGAGCTGGGTGCAGTGGCACACGCCTGTAATCCCAGTACTTGGGAGGCTTAGATAGGAGGATTGCAGGTTCAAGGACAGCCTAAACTCTCATCAACCTAGACCCTGCTTCAAAATAAAATAGGGCTAGGGTGTGGCTTGGAGGTAGAATGCCCCTGGGTTCAATCCCCAGTACCACAAAAATAAATAAATAACGGCACCAGTGAGGTCTTATTTAAAAATTGGAAATGTCACATTGTTCTCCCCGCCCCCCTTGGAACTGTATCTCTATTCTCCTTCAACAGAACTTCAGCTCTATGTTTTTATGACTGAAAATATTCAAACAACCCACCATAATTATTTGCAACCAAAGGATGCATATAAATTGAAATTTAAACTATAAGAAGACCATAATGACTATTTTAATTATTTTGGGTATGACAAAATATGAAAAATTTGGTACTTATTAAACACAAAAAGTTTTATTGGAAATGCACTTCTAAATGAGATGGGGAAGCTGGGTTATTGTGTTTTGATTAAAAGAAACACCACCAGTGTTTCACATCATCCCATGATAGACCATTAGCCCTTTTAAAAACTTTGAAATAGGATCTAAGTTGCTGAGGGTCTTGCTAAATTGCTAAGGCTAGCCTCAAACCTGTCTCAGCCTCCAAGTACTGAGTATGTACCATCAGGACTGGCCCATTAAGGTTCTTCAGGGTGAGAACACTCTGACTAGAACAGTGGAAAGGAGGAAGATCACCAAGCCTTGACCTTGGGTGTCCTCTTGGGCAGATGAGTTTGTATAAAGTAAGTGTAAAGTAAGTCTGTATAGAGAATATGTATTGAAGTTGTAAAGAGGAATTTGGATCTATATATCAGTTCCCCCCAAACTCTGTCTGCACATCTCATGGAAAGCCTCCGCACTCTTGGAGGTATGCATACCAGTTTGAATCCTGCTCCTCTGTAAAAGCAGCAGTGGGCCATGCAATGTTAAGAGGTGTTTCTTAGGAAGAAAAAAAAAAAAAGAGTTCCTTGATTAAATAAGATCGAAAAACACTGGTTATTAAGTAAAGTGAAATCGATTCATTTCTGTGAGACTTTTAAAATTATTTCTATAATACCTTAACGTATTCTATCAACTCCCATAGAAGAGTGCTCATGAAAGTCAGAATAATGCCTCCCTAAGTTGTCCATACCCCAGGACTAGGAACCAGGTGGTATGTTACTTCATGTGGCAAAGGAGATGTTGCACATGTGATTAATTAAGGATTTGGGGATGGGGAGAGGGTCCCATGCAATCCTGAGGGTTGCTATAAGTGAAAGGGGGAGTGAGAGAAAGAGAAGTGAGGATAAAAGCGGAGGTTGGGGTGATGCAATGATGGCTCTACACATGGAGGAAGATGCTGTGAGCCAAGGAATGGGGGTGGATTCTTAAAGCGCCAAAGAGTCAGAGGAGCAGCTCTCGTCTGTAGGCTCCATAGAGCCTGCCACCACCTTGAATTTAATCCTATAAGGCCATTTCAGGTTTCTGAGCTCTAGAAATAATGACAAATTAGTGTTTTTAAGCCACTAAATTTGTGGTAAATTGTTACAGCAGCAATTAGAAATTAGTTCAGTGTATAGAATATGATGTCGCATTTACCTGTTTTATTTGGGATGGGGTCTTGCTATGTTGTACAGGCTGGCCTTGAACTCCTAGGCTTAAGTGATCCTCCTGCCTCAGTGACTGGGACTAATGTTGACTTCCCAACCTTATTTGATCAGGGAATTCCTATCTCCTGAGTAGAGTGATCAACTGTTATGTTTGCCAGCAATCTGGGGTTCCCCAGATAGTGGAATTTCACTGCCAAATTTGGGAAAGTCCCAGGAAAATTGGGGCAAGTTGATCACCTTACTCTTTAACTATCAGTGATATGGGTATATCACTGAACTAAAAAATGAGAACAGAGACCTAACGAAGAAAACATTTCAGAAAGTGGAAGCAGATGATACTTAGCTAATGTTTACAATGCTGTCATCTCAGCAGAGTAAGCTGTACCCATGTTGCCACATTTACCACCCCTCTTTACCTGCTTTTTAATTCTAGAGTCATAGACTGGGGGTGTGGCTGGATGGTGGAGCACTTGCCTAGCATGCTGGAGGCCCTAGGTTCAATCCTTAGCATAGTAATAATACAAATAATAATGATGATGATAACTGTAATCATAATTCTAGAGTCAACTTTAATCCCTTTTTGTCCCTTTTTGATCAAGGTCCATTTTGTTCCTTGTTTTCTCTGTGGTTATTCAGCATTTACTATTAGTTTGACTCTGTATAAAATGCTATGAAGAAATCCCCCCAAAATGACTCAGTTGTCTTACTCTGAATATGATCCCACAGGGAAGGAAAATACAAACAATAAAAAAAGTGCAGAAACATCCAAAATAGCCCAAGTTAGTCCGAGTGAAAATTATTGGAGTGAGCTCTGTAGCCTCCGAAGGTAAATTTGAATATAGGTAGATGAGAATGGCTACGATATTAGGAAGTGGTTTCTAAAGGCACCAATAATTTTTGCAGAAATCTGAACAGATTAATAATTTTTCTCCAAGATATTAAGTACTGGATGATTCCCTGATGATTCCGGCCATCTCTCATGTATAAGAATGTATTAGTTACCTACAAAGGAATGGGAGTACAAACTTAGAGAGTGAGGGTTTAGGAGGATCACAGTGTGGGCAGCATCTATGAAGCCTTAAAGATCAAGGGTCTAGAGCAGAGGAGCACAGTGTTATGAATCATCAAAAAACCACTATCACCACCACCAAGTAGCCCAGATTGTCACAAGCTCCTTGAGTGATGACAACATGCGGAATGTCCCAACATGTGATGTAATATCCTGCATGACAGAAGGATTTGTGGTCAGTTAAGTGAATTTGTTGATGACTATATATTAAGACTGGCTTTTGAGGGTTCACCGTACAAGTAGCTTACTAAGACTTTGAGCAGTCCTACAAGAAAGATACCTGTTTTTGTTTAGTCCACCACCAGTTCCCAAATTTCTTGGACACGGACACACACACACACACGTATGCATTATGGGAAATAGTGGGAAGAACTGAGAAAATCAAGACAGTATGGTCAACAGAACACTTTTACAACTGCCGGAGACATGCATTACCTGCATGCATAATAATGTTACAAATTATGTGAGGGACAGTGTGTGCCCTGGGGTAGCAGTCCTATTCAGAAGACTTTGTACACAGAAATCTTGGGGCTTGCTTCCACCCATCCTTCTGTCTCAGCCTTCTGCAGAGGGCCATGTTGGTGACCCCCCCAGGTATACTGCAGGCCTAGAAGAGCCAGGAGCTAAGCTTTGGGATATTTGGGGAAACAAGCCTAGCTACTAGACACATGTATTTTTTGTTTTTTGTTTGTTTTTTTCCTGAGGAAACACCAACATATCCAGGATAGGTCTTGGCAAACCTTTTTTCTTGCTCCTGTATACAAGCCTCAAGAAAGCTCTTTTGGCCAGGGATAATTCTCTTCACCATGTTTGAACAAAAATTCCCATTCTCCAGCTGTTAAAAGTAAGGGATT
>PVLC010042939.1:0-12744 GCA_004027655.1 Graphiurus murinus | reverse complement strand
GAACTCTTGCTTCTTGGTGCCTTCATCCCCACCACCCATCTTCGTGGCAAATGTCGACTTCATCCTTCAGGGCTCTATTCCAGGGCCATCTCCTCCAGGAAGCCCTTCTCAACCAACATCTAAAAGAAACCGCCGGAGAAACCCCCTTCTGATTAAAATCTCCTGCCCACACCAACACCAACGTGGGTGTAAAGGTTTGTGAAGTGAAATCAGGCTCAGGCCTGCCACTCATTCCCTTGGCTTCTCATTGGGTCCTTCCTCCATCCCAGAACCAATCATGGAGGCCAAGGAGATTCAGTGCTCTGATTCGACAGATCTGAGTCACGTGGTTCCTCGGGAGTCAGTGGGCGGAGCTCCTCCCGCCCTCCTCCCCCTTACAGAAGTCTATCAGGGTGGGTGTCCTGGAAGGATGGAAAGTGGGCCCTGGCAGATAAGAAGCAGTGATAACGCTGGGGGCCTGCAGGACTCACCCTCTGCTCACCACGCCCCCACTCCTGTGGCTCTTAACGTCTTCAAGAGGCACACCCTTTTGCCGTGTGAACATTTCCCCAGATCTACATTTAGTATGGGTTAAGTGAGAAATTAATGATAAATGTGTGTGTGTGTGTGTGTGTGTGGTACTGGGGATTGAACCCAGGGGCATTATACCACCTCCAGCCTTTTTTTCCTGAAACAGGGTCTCACTAAGTTGCTGTTCTTGAACCTTCGATCCTCCTGTCTCAGCCTCCCAAGTACTGGGATTACAGGCCTGTGCCACCACGCCCAGCTGGCCCTTTTGGTTATGAAAAGGCTCACACTGTCCCAACGGAGAGGGCGACCACAAAGCAAAGAAAGGACTGGGATTAAGGCGTGCACCGCCATGCCTGGTTAATTATTAAACTACTGTGAACTATAGCCTGGCACGGTGTCGCACACCTGTGAGACCCTCAGTAACTCAGTGAGAGCTTGTTTCCAAAAAGGAGGGGGCAGGGGTAGAGCTCAAAGACAGAATGTCCCTGGGTTCAATCCTCAGTGTCCCCCACTCCCACCCCCAAAATCTCTGCAAATTCAAGAATTCCTTGAAACTGATAATTTATTCAGTGTTTCAGCGTGTGTGTGTTCATGTGTGCGTGTACGCGTATATGCATATGAGGTACCCAGCCTGCAAAGACTCTAGGACCTGAGGACCCTTCTCTGATTCTAGCTGGCCTTCCCAGCAATGACCTGTCCCGTGCATAAAGGCCTAGCCCCAGCCTGCGTTTGACAAGGCTTCTCCATGGACGACAGATCCCTGTGCCACCTGGTCACGGCACTTTCAGCAGGTGTGTCATGGGGGACTCTGGTTGCAAGCAACAGAAACGGCCTGTGCTGACTTCAGCCAAAGAAAAGGTATTGGAAGGCCGCCGGTGGCTCACAGGACCCACAGGGCGCGGAGCACCAGGCTCAGGGACCCAGGGCGCTGCGGAGGTGAGGAAGCAGAAGGTCGGCCTGCCTCAGGACCGGAATATCTCAGGATGGCTCCTGCCTTAGGGATGGATGGATCAGTCTCCACAGCTACCATTCCGGCAAGGAACTTGTGTTCAGCCCACCTTGTGCTAAGGGAAGGTGGGAACCTAAGAAAGTTCCAGGGAAGGAAACCGGAGTGGCAGCCTCCTAGGGAGCGGAGGCTGGGAACCAGAGGCAAAGAAGGTTCCCTGGCGGTGCCGGGATGCCACACCCTTCAGGTGGCTCCCGGCAGGCAGGACATGCCCTCCTCAATGGGAAGCCTCCCTGCTTTGAGTGTAGGGGTCTATTATTTTGCTATTAGCATTGCCACCACTTTTTTTTTTCTTTCTTTTTTTCTTTCATTTTGGTTATTCTGGAAGTCTTCGCTTGGGTTTTTCCCTGCTCTGGTTTTCTTTATGTTTCCATAATCTGCGGCTCCTGGGTGGTCTGGTTTCCGACAGGCAGCAGCGTCAGCTGGTTCTCAGAGTCCATGTGCTCATGGAGGAAATGTGGCCTGAGCCGATGTCACCCCACCCACGGAAAGGAAGTGACAGCTACCCCAAGGTGGAGAAATGTATGGGCTGGACCCATCAGGACAATTTTGGTTACCAGGAACAGAAAAGCCAATTCAGACAGCCTCAGACAATAAAGGTGATTTATTGGCTCCTGTTATTGAGAAGTCCTTCAGGAAAGGCTTGATCCAGCAGCTTAACAGCACCAGCAAGGGCCCAGTTTCTTTCTCTGACTTGGCTTGCCTTTTCTAAAACTGGATCTCCTTATAGTTCCAAGATACCTGCCAGGAGTTCCCAACACAAAGATTGCCTCATTGGCGAAGCATCCCCTGGAATTCCCAGCAAAAGTCTTGAATTCCATGCTGGCATGACAGATCTGGGTCACAGACCCAACCCTAGAGCAGCCAACGGGGTGAAACGCACTTATTGACTTCGTCCTGCCCCTCCCTGGCATCGGAGGTGGAGTCAGTCCCTGGAACCCCATGGATCCCCAAACCAAACTCAAGTCTCCCGGGGAGAGGGTGGGGGACAGATACCGGGCGGGCCGCCCACGCAGGCCTGTGCACCGGGCGGCCACGGACATGAGGGCTAGTTACTCATCAGCCTGCAGCTCCCATCATGTTCCCTAGAAGTGTTTCACATGCCTGGGTTAAGTGATTTAATGAATTGTCACAGATCCCTGGGAGGTGGCCTGCTAATCCTCTTTTGCAGATAAGGAAGCGGTCCAGTGACTCGAAGCGTCCTAGCTGGGTGAGTCAGAGGCGGGATTGCAAGCCAGGTCCCGCAGACCCCCAAATGCTTCCTCCCCGCCTCGCCCCCAGCCTGCCCCTCAGGCCTGTGCAAGGCATGGAGGGACCCCAGGAAAGGAAGCTGGTCTCACCCACAGGTTTCCCAGCAGCTGTTGGGGTCAAGGACAGAGGCATGAGCCCCTGGGACTCCCCAGCAGGAAGCTCTGTGTGTCACTGAAGCGGGTACCTCTCGTACATTGTCTCAAGTCCTTACAGCAGGCTCTGGGGAGATGGTCTTATCTCTTCCGAGTCCCCGTTTACAGAGTTGACGGTGACGTTGAGCAACTCCAGGTCACACAGCCGGTCGGCCAGCTCCACCCGGCTTGCTTTCTGGGGGCTGAGGGTCATTCTGGAAGGCTTGATTAGCGAGAAGACAGCCGCGTCAAGCACAGTCCGCTGGGAACCGGGGCCCGCAGAAGGGGCGGCAGGCCCCGGGCTGCCGTGGGCAGAGGGGGCTTCCTGGAGCAGAAGAAGCTTTGCTGTACCCGAGAGCACGAGGGCTCAGATTCAAGGTGCCTGGGCTGGTGCCGGTGCCCAGCACCTCCCACTCGAGCCTTCGCCATGCCCCATGCCGGGGAGTTCCCAGCCCAGAACCTCCAACAGGGAAACCTGCCCAACCCTCCCGATGTCACCCAAGCCCAAGGCTGGCAGAAGAAAATACCAGTACCTGGAAGAGGCTGGCCTCTCCGCAGTGCCCGGGCCGCATCTCAGTCCTGCAGCCAGGGGGTCAAGACACCACAGCGCAGCCAGGAAAGGGGGTCTGCGAGGGAGCCCAGCTCGGAAGCCACAGAGCCAGGATTCTACCTCTAGTGACACCGTAGCTCCTACCTGTCCCGAGACCCAGCCCCAGCATACACACACACACACACAGAGACACACACACACACGTGCACACAAACGCATGCACACACGCATGTGCTCACACATGTGCGCACACACACATATACACACACGCGCATGCACACACACACACACACACACGTTCGCACACGCACACCCCCATATCCTGGCTGTCAGGAGTGGAAGAAGCTAGGTCCTGAGTCATCCTCGCCCAGTCTCCTCTCTGACCAGCCATCTGACCTGGGCTCCCGGCCGAGAACTTTCTGGAACCTCAGGCAGCTCCTGCACCCTCAGCAGGAAGCTGGGGTCTGCAGGCCTCTCTAAACCTGCCCCTTGTTCCTCAAAGCCCTAATGGAGGAGATAGAGACAGAGAAACACCATGGAGAAGAAGGTGGGTCCTCGGCCACTCACACACCGTGTGACCTCGCAGGTCTCTGAGCCTGTTTTCAGTGGTATTAAGTGAAAGCCAGTCATCCCAGCTCCGCAGGATTGCCTGCAGGCTAGGAATCCAGAAGCTGTCCTTCAAGTGTCTCTCTCTCCCCTGAACCAATGAGACACCAAGTCTATTACTTTTACCTCCAAAATGCATTTCACATTCATCCACCCTCTCTCCTAGGTCACTTCCCTTACTCAGGCCTCGCCTGCCTCCAGCTGGACCCTCAACTCACGTCCCCAGGCTACAGCCAGAGGGATCTCTGTTTAAGTACAGTTGGTGATGTCAACTCCCTCTCGCCTAATTAAAACTCTCCCTCGGCTCCCTACTGCTCTCCAGGAGACTCCAAATCCCTCCTGCTGTCTCCGTGGAGAGGCTCAGGGGGCCACCCTGTCGGCCGCCCCACCCGTTCCTGTTCATCTCTTGCCCTCTCCCAGGGCCTACTGTGCTCAGAGCCTCTCGGCTGCTCTGTTCCCTCTGCTTGGAACACGCTTCCCTGTCCCAGGCCTGTCAGCTCCTCCATGCTCCAAATCTCTGTTCAAAGCCGCATGGAGCCATCTTGTCTCTCGTTCCAGGTCAGGTTCCCCGTTTACTGCTCTCACCCTGGACTTCCCCTGTGTAGCACCACTCAAAAATACAGTTAACGCCGGGTGTGGTGGTGCACGCTTGTAATCCCAGTACTTGGGAGGCTGAGACCGGAGGATCGCAGGATCGCTGCCAGCCTCAACAACTTAGTGAGACCCTGTTTCCAAATAAAAAATAGAATAGGTCTTGGGGTATAGCCCAGAGGTAAAAGGCCTCTGGGTTCCATCCCTAGTAACACACACACACACACACACACACACACACACACACACACACACTTAAATAAAAGCTGGTGAACGGTCCCGAAACAGCTGTCTTCCCAGGGGTGGACCCAATGTCTCTGTCTCCTCCTGGATTAAGACTAGTGGAGGAGGCAGAGCCGTAGGGATCCTCCTGCCCCATGGAGAAGGCCCAGATGAGAATGAAGCCCAGACAGAGAAGGTAGATGCAGCGACAGCAACTGAGCCTGAAATGCCTCTTCGACCTGGAGCCAGCCACGCCTGAAATCCTTCCCAGTACATGACTCCTGCCCCTGCTCTGTGTGTAATTTTTCATGAGCTCATTTTACCTTGCACATGGAGCATGGAAGGGGGACTAGAGGTGTAGCTCAGTGGTACATAACATGTCTAGCATGTGTGAGGCCAGGGTTCCATCCCCAGGACCAACCTCCCCAACCCCCACCAAAAAAACCAAAAACATGGATGGCCCCCATTCAACCTTCCCAGACTGGAAGCTCTGCTAAGCCGGGCTGGCTCTCCTCACTGCCAAGCCCCAGGGCCTCGCGCAGACGCCGCCAGTCTGACCAGAGCACAACCCCCTGGCATCCGTAGTCGCCAGGCCCCTCCTCCAGGTGGCCCCAGCCCTCCAGACGGCAGCTTCTGCGACAGTTGCTCCTCTTGGGGCCCGCAGCCCTACCCTCTGCCTCATTCGCAGAACCCAAGGCCTCCAATTTCCTTCCTTGGTTCCCAGAATATTCCAGAGGTGACCCATCACCCCCGGCGGCACACCCGAGTAGCCAAGGTGACTGTTTACCCTCTGCCCTTAGAAACCACCCCTGGCGGGTGGCATGGCCACCCCACACCGCTGCCCTCTGCCCACAGCCTGGCCAAGCAAGCAAAGGTGTTTCCTGCCGGGGGCTGGCAGGAAACACCGTCCACCGGCTCCCCTTTGGGTCAGTCTGGGAGCTGGAGGAGCCCACAGCCAGAATGCACCTCCTCTAGTCCTCCTGACACACCACAAAGCCCTTGGCCAGCCCTACCCCTGCCTCTTGCAGCTCCCAACCTGCCTCGTTGCTGTTCACTGGGGACTTTAACACCGCTGACACCCTGGTGGCCACAGTTCTGTGTGACCTTGCCCTTGCCCCCTTTGGGACAGGCTTAGAGCCCTCAGGACAAGCCCTCTTCCCCACCCCCATCGCCACTCTGGGATCGGGCCCCGGGAGGCGCTCTGTGTGCTGAGCGGTGTGGGTGTTACTCGGGCCGTGTGGCCTCGGGTGACCACCCCACCACTCTGAGTGTCCTAGGACAGGAAAGCAGGACATAACCCCAGACACTCAACTTGAGGACTCAACTCGGGAAGGCAAGGCAGACCTGGGTGCGGCCCCCGAGGTGCCAGGGTGTGAACAGCTTGTCCCCCAAACACATTTGCGTCGGGAGCTCAGCGCCCAGTGCGACAGTGTGGACTGGAGGGCCTCTGCTTGCCAGGGGGTGAATGGTCCCAGCCAGGCATGGCCGTGCATGCCTGAGATCCCAGCTACTCGGGAGGCTGAGGCTGGAGGAGTGTCTGGGTCCAGGGGTTCTGGGCTGTAGCGCGCTATGCCGACTGGGTGTCCGCACGAAGTTCAGTGTCGGTATGGTGACCTCCAAGGAGCTAGGGACCACCAGATTGCCTAAGGAGGTGTCAAACCAGCCCAGATCACACACGCAGCAGGTCAAAAGGGCCTGCAGAACCAGGCACAGTGGTGCACACCTGTAACCCCAGTACGTGGGAGGCCGAGACAGGAGGACCAGTTTCAAGACCAGCCTCAGCAATATAGCGAGACCCTGTTTTGAATTAAAAGAATAAAAATAGGTGCGGGTGTAGCTTGGAGGTGGAATGCCCCTGGGTTCCATCTCCAGTACCAAGGGGAGGGGGGCTGCAGAGTAGGGTTGCTCCCTTCTGCCTGTGAGGACGCAGCTCACACTCCCGTCCCTCCGAGTCTGCCACCACGTGAGACATCGAAGCGGCCCACACCAGATGCCGACCCCACGTCTGGACTTCCCAGCCTCCATCGCTGTGGGAAGTAAACCCCTGATCCATATAAATCACCCAGCCCTGGGTCTTATGTGATAGCAACGCAAACAGACTTAGACGCTGGGCCAGGAATCGAGTCGACTGCTTCCTGCCCAGCCCCACCCTGGCTGGCTTCCTAAGGACAGTGCAGGCCTGGAGCCTGGGAAGAGGCGAGGAGAGGGAGAGCCAGGGGCCGGGCGGGCCCCGGAAACAAGACTGAGCTTCCTGGACCCACCGCAGGAGCCCCCCGAAGGTCCCAGCGTGGCCTGGCCTCCTTGCCTCCCCACCTCAGCTCTGCGTGTGGACACCCCAGGCTGTGCGTTCAGTCTCCATACACACCCCAACATCTGCTGTGCGACCACCAGCCCCCAGCCAAGCACCCCTCGGCCCCATAGTGAAATCCCCCTCCCCATCCCTGGGAGAATGGGCCCAGGGTGCAGCCCACCCGAGGCCTGGAGGGAGCTCAGGTTGTTCCAGCCTCCGGTCTACAGGAGGCGGCTGGGCTCTGGGGGGGCACGTGCCCTGGCCCTTTACCTGTGGAGTGGGGGATGGGCCAAAGAGGGTTACAGGGTCCAGAGTCGAGGTCAGGGCCCTGCCTGCCCAGATCTAGCATAGCTACAGGCTGGCTGGCCCCTGCCCTCAGGTACTTACCGTCCAGCAGAGATTAGACATTACAAATCTGAGGAAGGTGAGACCCTGCCATAGGCTGTGGAGGGAGAGACTGGCTTCGCCTGCGTGGCGGGTCCACCCATGACATCTCAACCAAAGCCTCTGAGACCCCCTGCTGCCAGCACCCTTCCCCAAGACCCCCAGACAGAGGTTTTAGAGGCCAGGCCCAGCTTAGCCCCAGTGCTGCCGAGCTCAGCCCCCCGTGAAGCCAGGGTTCCTGAGCCCTGCACAGATTCCTGCCCAACCCAGCCCAAGCAGGGCGTTCTAGTGCTCCAGGAAAGTGAGAACCACAGTGGGAGGTACGAATCCCCTTGGAGCATTTATTCAGCACCTACTGTGTGCTCCATTTTATTGAGCACCTACTGTGTGCCTGGCGTTGTTCTTGGCACCGAGGATACATCTGAGAACCGACATGGTCCCTGACCTTAGAGAGCCGCCATCCAACCAGGGAGACAGATAGTAAGATAAATAAATATATGAGAAGATGGTGAGTCCCATGAGGACAGTGAAATGGCTTCCATGACCAGGGAAGGCCTGCTGAAGGAGGTGACATTTGAGCTGAGACCTCAAAGACTCGAATGCAGGTCCCACCACGTCCACGCCCCAACCACTGGGCAACACTGCCTCCCTTCGTCCCATGGGGCCCCTGGCTCTGAGTGAGGGCGAGGGGAGAGAAGGCCAGGCTTCCTCCCCTGGACCAAACCCTTCATGGAGGAGGCGTGGGGGGAAGTGGTGATGGAGGAGCCGCCACGTGTAAATAGGCCCGTCCTCTCTGGAGTTGCTCTGGAAACCTGCGGTCAGCTTGGACTTTGCTTAAGGCCCAACTCCCGGCCACCGCGAGCCCAAAACGGCTGAACAAACTCCGAGCTTCACATGGGGCCGGCCAGAGAGGAGTTCAAGGCCAGAGCATTTCTCCAAAGTCAAAACCGCAACAGGAAGGCACAGATACAGGCTCCAGAGGTGGCCCGGCCTGGCGCGAGGGCTCCGGCCAGCCTTCCCAAAGGTCGTCAAGGAGGTGCCCTGGCTGCCCTGGCTGCCCTGCCCTGCCCTGCATCGGGGCTGGGCAAGCTTTGCCAACCTCCTCTTGGCTGGGAAGGACAATGCATTTGGTACCCAGGGATGAGGAGGGCGTCTGCATGGGAGTGTGCTGACTGTGTACCTAGAAGTTGCCTGGACAGTCCAATTTCAGATCATCTGAACACATTTCCCATAGGAATCTTGATGTCTTGGATGGAAATAAGAGCATCCTAGTAGTTAGCGAGAGACAGGAACCCTGGCTAGGGCGTCTGGAGGCTCTGGTTCTGGCTCTGCCGCTTGGACCAGTTCCCCCCCTACCCCCAGCCCTCCACTAACGCATCCTTCCCTAAGTGGGAGGTGAGCCTACACCAAGTCTCGATGCCTCAAGCTCTCCCTGACAGGAGGGTTCAGAGCAAAGGTGGGGACGAGGGGGAGATGCAGGGACACAACCTGGGACTCTCCACTGGCGTGGCCACCTGCTGCCACTGCTCCACATCTGCCTCTTTCCTGTCACCCGTGGGCCCCTAGGGAGCTACACTTAGTCACTTCCGAGCAGACCTGAGGCCACACTCAGGCGGGGAAGCAGCCAAAGCCAGGTCCCGCTGCTGACACCGTCGCCCTGGATCTCCACTGGCGGAGGAGGCGGCGGCCAGCACACAGGCCCGGGCTCGGTCCATGCCAGGGAGAACACAGAGCTGGGACGCGGGGACTGAGCTGGAATCTGCACTCCATCTTTTTTTTTTTTTTTTTTTTTGGTACCTCAGGAAGGACTAACTCCCTCCCCCTAAGAAATGTAAGTAGAACTGTGCATTTGCTCCTCGTCCCAACATTTAAGGTTCAGAAATGTGATCCCAACATCATCCCAACTCCTGCCACAAAAGCTCTGTACATTTGTCACAACCATTGAGAGTTACCATGACTGACATGACACCTACTACGTGCTGGACACTTCACATACGTTCACTAGACTCACTGCAACCCTCCAAGCTGAGGAGACCCCCGTTTTCCAGGTGGGAAAACTAAGGCTCAGAGATGTGAAGTTCCAGCTCAGGGACCACAGAGAGGTGGAAAGGGACTCAATCCCTCTGTCTGCCTGCAAAGCCCAGGCGTTGACCACTAGGCTACCCTACCTCTCAAGGCCCAGGGAAGCCCCTGCTCACTGGTTTCCCCAGTGAGAGCTGCTGGGGAGTCTGGAGGAAACAGTATTTACAGTTGCACTGAAACCCCATTTCCGCACAATGAGGGCTCTTCCTCCTATCCAAAACAAGACCCAGATTTCAGGGTGGACCCCAAAGCTGCTCTGAACTCTGGAGGGGCCAAGAATGGTGTCATGCTGCTGGGAAAGGCTTCTAAAATGGTCCAACCCAAAATAGACACATGGGGCCTGCTGAGGACGAGGGCCCCCAGATGTGTGAACTCGGGGCCCTTCTGGGCAGTTGGGGTCCCAGGGTTCCAACTCACAGGACACCTTGGCTCTCACTGGGAAAGTGCAGTTGTGCCTCCAGACTGTGACTCAGTTGGCCTGCCTTGGCGATCAGGGCCCTATGGGCCTCTCTAGACCTCACACACCTTGGCTGGGCCTGGGTGCCTTTGGGGAAGGCTTCCTGGAGGAGGGAACTTTAGGAGACCTTGAGGACAGAGAGGACTCCTGTAGACAGACAGAAGGCGCCATCTCTGAAAAGGTGACCCCGCTCAGTGGAATCCTTAGAGGAATGGATAGACCAGTGGATGGGCGGGTGGGTGGATGGATGGACGGATTCATGGAGAGATGGAAGGAAGGGTGGATGGATGGATGGATGGATGGATGGATGGATGGATGGATGGATGGATGGATGGATTCATGGATGGATTCATGGATGGATGGATGGACGGATGGATGGATGGATGGACGGACGGACGGACGGATGGATTCATGGATGGATTCATGGATGGATGGATGGATGGATGGATTCATGGATTCATTCATGGATAGATTCATGGATGGATGGATGGATGGATGGATGGATTCATGGATGGATGGATGGATGGATGGATGGATGGACAAATATATGAAAAATGAAAACCAGGACATCTGTGAGCAGCCACGACGCTGCCACGCAGGCTGTGCCCTCGACTAGCCACTCACGAACACTGCCCCAGGTCAGTGGGACAGAGTCTAGGGAGGGCAGGAAGAGGAATGAAGAGCCTCGCCCTGTTCCTTCTTTCCAGGAGCCCCAGTGACCTGAGGAGGCATCTTCACTTTTGTGCTCCGGGTACAGGCTTGGCTTCAGGATCAGCCAGGAGTCTCAGAGTCCCAGGGAGATGGAGCATAAATCTTGTCCTCATACAGTTTTAGACAGACCCTTGTTCTCAACTATACCCTCCTGGGCCCAAGGACTAGCCCATGGGACACCCTGGAGGAAAAATATGGGGCACCTAATCTGAAATGTACCCTAGGGACTATCGAGTCTGACC
The DNA here is from genome assembly GCA_004027655.1 of Graphiurus murinus. Lineage (NCBI taxonomy): Eukaryota > Metazoa > Chordata > Mammalia > Rodentia > Gliridae > Graphiurus > Graphiurus murinus. The sequence continues at coordinate 1,711 of PVLC010042939.1, read as the reverse complement.
CTTTCGTTTAGAGGGAAACTGAGGATCAGAGAGAGTGAGTCAATTCCCAAGGCTCAGTTTGGAAAGAGCAGAGCCGGGTCTCCAGAAGCCTGTCCAGAGTCCCTCCCACTCCCCACCTGTAGGCAGGGCCTTGCAAGGGGACACTAGGGGCAAGGGCAAGATGCCTGCCTTCGCTTGACCAGGGTCCTCCTACCTAGCTTGACTTGCAACTGCAGACCCAGGTGGCAGCTGGGGGCCCTTGGCCCCTACCCACTGGCCAGGGATGGAGCTCTGGATTAGACAGTCCTGGGCTCAGCGGCCGTCCTGCCACATCCCAGCTGAGTGTCCTCGAGGAAGACCTAAGCCAATAACCTCTCTTGACCTCAGGTTCCTAATCCGTAACATGGGAACAAGGACACCGCCCTAGGATGTGTCCTGCAGAACTGCACAGGTGAGCACCCCTCTTCCCCTCCGAAGCCTAAGCAGGCTTGGGGACTCAGAGGCTGTCACGAGTCCTGCACAGAGTAGCTTCATCTTTGATAAAGCAGATTCTTATGCTCTTAATTCATCACAGCAGGTACCAACCAACTTCAAGAGTATGAACAACTGGATTACAAAGTCCCTTAGTCATAGGAGGACCTGGCACATCTGTTAAAGAGGCAGAACAGCCCAGCATGGTGGTGCACACCTCTAATCATAGTACTTGGGAGGCTGAGACAGGAGGATCACAGGTTCCAGGCCAGCCTCAGCAACTTAGCGAGGCCCGGTTTCAAAATAAAAAATAAAATAGGGCGGGGAGGGTAGCCCAGAGGTAGAATGTCCCTGAGTTCAAACCCTAGTACCATTTAAAAAAAAAAGGGGGGGCAGAACTAAGGGTCTGCAGGCCACGCTTGGAGCCAGAGGCTGGCCTGTGGACCACACTGTTCACTGATTCATAGCTCTGGGCTCCAGGATGCAGGACCTGGGTCTGTCTTGCTTCTCGCTAAATCTTCTGGGGCCTGGCCTGGGGCCTGGCACGCGGCTGCTCTTCAGTGAATATTTACAGGTTGGATGAAGACTCTGTGGGTCCCAGCTCTACCCCTCCCTACAGTCTCTTCTCTCTAAGGCAGTCTTTACCTGTAAACAGGGAGGTTGAGCAAAAGAAGGGAGATAACAATGAACTTGGAGACCTTCATTTGCAGAGCCCCTGGATCACGAGAGCCAGCAGCTGACCTGGCTGCAAACATCATCACTAGCATGGAGCACTGTGACACTGCCGAGGTGACAGAGGCCCATGGGGCTACGGGGGGGTGGGGGACTCCAGAGCGCCCCAAATCCTGCTCACCTTGTAGCCATGCCCACAATCCTAACTCAGTCTTCCCAAATGGTTCTTTTTCCCATATTGTATTTAAACCCAGGGGAGCTCTACCACTGAGCTACACCCCCATCCCCTTAAAAAAATTTTTTTAAATTTTCTTGTGGTGTGTGTGTGTGTGTGTGTGTGTGTGTGTGTGTGTGTGTACTAGGGATTGAACCCCGGGCATTCTACTTCTTTTTTTTTTTTTTTTTTTTTGCGGTACTGGGGATTGAACTCAGGGGCATTCTACCTCCGAGCTACACCCCCAGTCCTATTTTTTATTATTTATTTTGAAACCGGGTCTCACTAAGTTGCGGAGTGCCTCACTAGGTAGCTGAGGCTGGCCGCGAACCCGGATCCTCCGGTCTCAGCCTCCCGAATGCTGGGATTACAAGC
>PVLC010042937.1:0-12748 GCA_004027655.1 Graphiurus murinus | reverse complement strand
CTAAGTAGCTGAGGCTGGCCTCGAAATCAGATCCTTCGGTCTCAGCCTCCCAAGTACTGGGATTACAAGCATGCACCACCATGCCCGGCTCCATGACAGGATTTTTAAAACATTATTTCATTTGATCCTTAGCTATCTTATTTATTGAAGAAACTAAGGTCCATGTAAATTAAGTGTTTTATCCTACAACCTATATAATGCTCAACTAAAATCTATGCCTTTTAACTCTTTCTAGAACACCAAAACTAGCCGGGCGTGGTGGCGCACGCTTGTAATCCCCAGCATTTGGGAGGCTGAGACCGGAGGATCTGGGTTCTCGGCCAGCCTCAACTACCTAGTAAGGCACTCCGCAACTTAGTGAGACCCTGTTTCAAAATAAAGAATAAAAAAAAAATAAGGCTGGGGATATAGCTCAGAGGTAGAATGCCCCTGAGTTCCATCCCCAGCACAATAAATAAATAAATAAATAAATAAATAAATAAATAAATAAATAAATACACCAAAACTCCTTCCCAAAAAGGTTCAATTCAAATCTTGTTAGAAGTTACTAAATAAATGGACTTTGAGCCAGGCATGGTGGCCCACGCTTGTAATCCCAGCATTCGGGAGGCTGAGACAGGAGGATCTGGGTTCCCAGCCAGCCTCAGCTACTTAGTGAGGCTCTCCATAACTTAGTAAGACCCTGTTTCAAAATAAAGAATAAAAAAAATAGGGCTGAGGGTGTAGCTCGGAGGTAGGTGTCCCCGGGTTCAATACCTAGTACTGGAGGAAAAAAAAAACCCTCTTAGATCATCTTATGACAGAATCTATTATCAGTACTCTTAGCAATATACTAATGGTAATGCGGTTGTTGGGCATGGTGGTGCACGCCTGTAATCTCAGTATTTAGGAGGCTGAAATAGGAGGATCACAGGTTCAAGGCCAGCCTCAGCAACTAAGCAAGACCCTTAGCAACTTAGTGAGACCCTGCTTCAAAGTGAAAAATAAAATAGGGCTGGGGGTGTAGCTCAGAGCTAGAATGCCCCTGGGTTCAACTCCCAGTACCACAAAAAAAAAAAAAAAAACAATAATGCAGTGATTGAGCTAAATGATTCTTAGCCTAGATCCATTTTACTTAGCTAGTGACCCAATGCTCAACATTATAAGTATCAAACTAACTCTATTTTCCTTTGAAACTAACATAAACTAGCCGGGTGTGGTGATGCACACCTGTAATCCTAGTACTTGGGAGGCTGGCATAGCAAGTTCGCAGGTTCAAGGACAGCCTCGGCAATTTAGCATGGAATTAAAAAAAAAAAAAAAAAAAAAAAAGGAATGGAGAGGAAAGCAATCTTCTATACCACCAAAATACAATGCCATCTCAAAAAGACCATGCCTGCCTCTGCCTCTTAATTTGGTTAGGGTAAACTGCAAAAACAATTTACCAGCAATTCTTTCCCCAAATTTCCACATTTTTCTCTGGCGATACATGACTATTATTTCCCAGAGCATCCTAAGAGCAACTTATTAAGGCATTCTACTTTACAATGTCTATTTCCTTTAAAATAATATAAACAGAATTTGATAATGACATTACTAGACTAGATTATTGGGGGGAGGGGCTACTGGGGATTGGACCCAGAGGCATTCTACCTCCAAGTTATACCTCCAACCCTTTTAATTTCTTATTCTGAAACAGGGTCTTGCTAAGTTGCTGAAGGTCTTGCTGAATTGCTGATGCTGGCCTCAACCCATGATCCTCCTGTCTCAACCTCCCAAGTACTGGGACTACATGCCCAACTACTAGAAGTTTAATTTTTTTTTAAAAATCTGCAGACCCACTAAGTGCTGTATGCATGTATGTCACTGCCAACATAATTTACATTATGATATGAGACTATAATGCACTAATAAAAAAAAAACATTAAAAAATCTGCAGAGCCAGGCGTGGTAGTGCACACTTGTAATCCCAGCATTTGGGAGGCTGAGACAGGAGGATCCGAGTTCGAGGCCAGTCTCAGCTATTTAGTGAGGCACTCTACAACTTAGTGAAACCCTGTTTCAAAATAAAGAATAAAAAAATAGGACTGGAGGTATAGCTCAGAGGTAGAATGCCCCTGAGTTCAATCCCCAGTACCCCAAGAAAAAAAAAGCTGCAAAAATTTTTATACAAGGTAATTAATCACTGTTGTATACTATTTTAAAAAATTGCCTTTGGTAAGCCAGAGTTTGTTAAGGGTGGAGGAAATGTGGACAGCTAAGAGATATAGATTTTGTATTAATATATAGAGACTGCTGTATTTTGAGACTTTGGTGGCCATAACATCATACATATTCTCTACAGGTAATATTTAAGAACTTTACACTTGAGCCCTTCCTAGCAATGTAAATATATTCCGTTAACAGAAATTTCTTCTTTTTCGTGGAGAATAGAAAAACAACTCTTGCTTTCTTGCAAACAGCTGTCTCATACAATACCTAGTTCACTTTGGCCATTTAATACAGACCAAAAAAAAAACCTATTTGGAAAACGTTTCTTGTTCAGCCAAGGGCTGTTCCCAGATAAAGGCAAAGCACGGGGTACAACAAATAAGCCTTCTCTGAGAGAAGAAATGTGCCAAAAACGGAGAAGCGTAGACCGGGAATAAATGGGGGTAAATGAGTGCTGGCGCTCAGGGTGAGGACTGGAGGCAGCAGGCACAGCGCTGAGATGCTCCAGCACAAGAACCACCAGCAGCCGCAGCAGCAGCAGGAAGTTTCAATGGGGCCGAGCAGAGCATGCGCCCTGCACCCGCGCGGTGGCCTTATGTGGAAGGAGCACCACTTGCGAACACCAATAATAGACCAGCGGCACCACAGAGAGAAACATGAGCAACAAGCACCTTCTTCAACTGTTTCCCCCGCCGTCACAGCCCCTCCTCCAGCCTACAGACTAACCACCCCACCCCACTCCACCCTGCAAATGGGAGGGCGACTTCTTCTTCCCTTAAGCCCTGCTACTGAGATGAAGGGGGAAGGGACTGGAAAAGTGGGGAGATGCTTTTCTATTATTTGGGGGGAGGTAGGGAGAGGAAGGAGGAAAACTATGGAGGAGGAGAAATTAACCCTTTCCTCCCCAAAGTGTAGAAGCTGAACTGACTTCATCCTCCATACATGAGAATGGAGAACACGCTCCCTTTGCAGGAGGAGCAGACCTCCTTACTCGGAGGAAGGAGTTTTGGGGGTTAAACCAACCCTCGAGGGGAAGGGAAGAGGGATGAGCCGACTCTCTCCGGGGAGTTCCCACCAGAGGGAGGGTGAGTCGAGTGTCCACCGGCCCCCGCCAACTCAGGTGGAAGGAGATAAGGGGGCGCCCCCAAAAGATGGGCCCAGCCTCCCCGGAGATGATCGGGAGAGCTGGTGGGAGGAGGGGAGGAGGAGAAAAGCGCAAAGCTGGCCGGAACCTGCGCTCCCCTTCCCCCGCCTTCTAGAGGGAGAAGGGGTGGGGGGACGGGGAGCAGCCCCAGGGGCGGCGGACCAGCACAATGACCCCTCCCCGCCCCCAGCCCCCTCCTAGCCCGCGACGCCCCCACCTCCGCTCCCCGCCTGGCGCAGTGGCCCCGGAGGCCTCCGCCCCGCCTCCCCACTGCTCCTGACCCCGGGGGCTACGCGCAGAAGACGGACCAGGGGGAGCTGCGCCCGGGGGGGAAGGACCGAGGCCCGGAGGGTCTGCGAAGAGTGGAGAGGAGGAGCGCGCCCCGGCCGCTTCCCGCCGGGCGTTCGGGCCCCTCGCTTACCTTCCCCGTTGCCGACGTCCGGCGGCGGCGCCTGCAACACCCGCTCCAGCTCGGGGAACGGCAACTCCGGCAGGTCCAGCAGCGGCCCGTAGCGCTCCAAGAAGGAGCAGACTACGGCGAAGTTGGGGCACGAACCCGGGCAGCCCGGAGGAGCCATCGCCGCCGCCGCTGCCGCCGCCGTCGCCATTTTGAACTGGAGGATGGAGGAGGAGGCGATGGGGGGGCGGGGGAGTCGGGGTTCCGAGGAATGGCAGGACAGCCTTGCGGACGACAGGAGGCGCTCTCGAGTGGGCTCCCCTGCGGATCCGATCGTCTCAGGGACGGCGCCGCGATCCCACAATACAACGGCGGCCCGGAGCAGTCGAGAGCCCAGTCAGACGCGGGACAGAGAGGCGCTCGGAGCCTTTCACTTTCCGCCCTCTTTCCGCCCCGTTCCCTCCCTCTACTTCTCCCCTCCCACTTCGGGTTTGCTACTGCCTCGTGTGACAGGGGGAATGAAAACAAGGGAAGCGGGCCGGGGAGGCGGGCTGCAAGTCGGAGGGGCGGGACTTCTCAGGAACCACGGCCAATCCGCTGGAGGGGGCGGGGCTTCGGCTGCGAGCGCCCCAGGGCTGGTCCGCTGCGAAGCGGGGGAGTGGAAAAGCGCCCGCCGCAAGCTGCGGAGCTCTCGGCGCCGAGAGGTAAAGCCCGAGCCATCTGGAAGGGCAACTCTGAGGAGCCTGGCGTGAGTTTGGGGGGAATCCAAGAACTGAAACGGCCATGAGATAGAGGGAGAAGCAGAGGAGAAAGAAAAAGAGGAGAATGGGGGTAGGGTAGCAGGACTGTGGGACTAGGTGGGGAGAGGAACGGTAGAGAGGTGCCACTAATCGTGGGTTGGGATTGAGCCAGTCTAAGAAACCTCTGAAAGTTTGCTGAGGAGTATGGCAAAATATCTCTTTTTCTTTCTTTCTTTCTTTTTTGTACCGGAGATTGAACCCAGGCAACTCTCTTTTTATTTTTGTTTTTGAAACAGGATCTCGTTAGGTTGCTGAGAGTCTTGCTAAGTTGCTGGCTTCAGCTTTGCTAGAAAAGCAGTGTCTGAGGGCTCTGCTGGGGTACAGGTGCCTGAGAGAACCGGACTCTCTCAGGATCACCAAAGAGAGAAATTGGGACCCTCTGGGCGATTAGTATGTGAAGGTCCCAAGCTCTACATGGGAACAGAACCTAGGTTCGAGGGCACCGGACTCTGCTGAGGTCATGGGGGTTGGGGACCATGGTCTGGAAAAAGACTCTGGGGACCGGAGCTGGAGAGTGGCTAGGATTCCACTAACAGGTGAACGTGATAGGAGATGGAACAGACATAAGTTTGTTAGAAGATAGAGTACCACTCCGTGGGGGGTGAGTAACAGTGGACATTCTCTCACAAAGAGTTCAAGAGAAAAAACACCACCGAAGTAAAATAGAATATGAAACTTAGGAAACAATATGCCTTATGGCTAGCAGCCGGACTTCGGATTCGGCCAAACCTGAATCCTACTAGGAAGGACTCCTTTATGACATTCTTCATTTCTTCGAACTTCTGTAGAGTGTAATAGTACCCACATTGTAGGTATTTACAAGGTAATTCACAGTATAGTGTTTAGCACAAAGCCTTAGCACTTAAAAATATTTAAGTACTTAAAAATATTCGTTGTTAGCTGGGCAGGGCAAGATGAGGAGTGCATAGCCTGTAATCCCAGTGGCTGGGAGGCTGAGACAGGAGGATCACAGATTTGAAGCCAGCACACAGTCATTTATCAAGGTCCTGTTTCCAATAAATATGGCTGGAGGTTGCCAGGCAAGTAATCCTGATACTTGGGAAGCAGAGACGGGAGGACTGCAGATTCAAGGACAGACTCAGCAATTTAGCAAGACCATGTTTCCAAATAAAAAAATAAGGCTAGGAGTAAATTCGGTGTAGAATGCCCCTGAGTTCAATCTCCAGTACCAAAAAAAAAAAAAAAAGGCTGGGAGTCTAACTCAGAACACTACCCTGGGACAAGTTCTAGTAACACACACACACACACACACACACACACACACACACAATAATAAAAATTATTGTTACCAAAGAAAAGTGATCCTATATTTTAGACTGAATTCAGCTCTCTTTAGTCTACAATTTATTACTTTAAGCCAGAATTATCATTTAAAACTTACAAACACATACTTCCAAGAAATAATTTAAAGCAAAGTATAACCCAAACCACATAAAATAGGACAATCTATGCCCAAAGAAATATGTGGGCAAATAATTATATCAGGAACATGGAAAATAGTAGCACAGTTAAAACATTGAATTTTGCTTTACAAAGAGAGGAAAACCATAACGGACTACATCATTCTCATTATCTAAAGAAAGAAAGAATACTCGTTTATTAAGAGAAAAATATCTGTAAGAGAAATGTACTGCCAAAATAGTGATTCTTAATCTGAGTAATATACAAAACCTTTTGAAAGGAAAATATTATTTTGAAACTGGCAAACACTTGTCAAAATCCCAGTTTAAGACATTTTGATGTAAGAAATTAAAGTCTAAACAATAGTGTGAATATACTGAATGCTAGTGAAGTATATACTTTAAAATGGATTACCCCTGTAATCCCAGTACTTGGGAAGCTGAAACAGGAGGATTGCAGGTTCGAAGCCAGCCTCAACAACTTAGTGAGGCCCTTAGCAAGGTTGAGAGACCCTGTTTCCAAATTTAAAAAAATAAAATAAAATAGGGTTGAAGATATAGCTCAGAAGTAGAATGCCCCTGGGGTTGATCCCCAGGACTACAAAAAAATAAAAATAAAAACTGTTTAAATGATAATTTTTATCTTATGTATATTTTATCACAACAAAAAAGTTAAAAAATAAAGTCTCATTTTAGGAAAATATGGTTGTGAATTATCATTGCAAAGGACAATTTAATGTAACAAAAGGTAAAATTTTTTGTGTATGTGGCAGTGGGGATTGAACCCAGGGGCATTTTACCTCTAAGCTACACCCCCAGCCCCTTTTGTGTGTGTGTGTGTGTGTGTGTGTGGTACTGAGGATGGAACCCAGAGACATTCTACCTTTGAGCTACACCTCCAGCCTGATTTTTTTCTTATTTGGAAATAGAGTCTCGCTAGATTGGTGAGTCTCACTACTTGCTGAGGCTGTCCTCGAAACTGCAATCCTCCTGTCTCAGCCTCCCAAGTGCAGGGATTATAAGCATGTGCCACCAACCCTCTGCTTATTTTTATTTTTAAACAGGTTCTCACTAGTTTGATAAGCATCTCACTACTTACGGAAGCTGTCCTCGAACCTGGGATCCTCCTGTCTCAGCCTTCCAAGTACTGGGATTACAAGTTTGTGCCACCATGCCTGGCTGTGGTAAAATATTTTTAAGCAATCAGTGAAATGAAACACAAAACTAAACTAAAACATTTTGATAGAACTCTCAAACTGCCTTTTATATTAGACCCTGGGGAGCTGAAGACCCCAGATTAAGAAAAGTCTAATTCAGAATGCAACTTTAACAAGAATTTTGTAGAAAATGAAAGAAAAAAAAAAAAAGCCAGGCATGGTGGCCCACACCTGTTAACCACAGTACTTGGGAGGCTAAGACAGGAGGATCACAGGTTCATGAACAGCCTCAGCAAGCCGGGAGTGGTGGCACACGCTTGTAATCCCAGCATCCCAGCATTTGGGAGGCTGAGACCGGAGGATCCGGGTTTGAGGCCAGCCTCAGCTACCTAGTGAGGCACTCTGCGACTTAGTGAGACTTGGTTTCAAAATAAAGAATAAAAAATAGGGCTGAGGGTATAGCTCAGAGGTAGAATGCCCTTGAGTTCAATCCCCAGTACCGCAAAAAAAAAAAAAAAAAAAAAAAAAGAACAGCCTCAGCAACATAGAATCTCAACAACCTAGTGAGACCCTGTCTCAAAAAATAAATAAAGCTGGGTGTGGTGGTGCAGGTTTGTAATCCCAGTACTTGGGAGGCTGAGACCAGAGGATCGGGTTCACAGCCAGCCTCAGCTACTTAGTGAGACTCTCCACAACACTAAGTGAGACCCTGTTTCAAAATAAAGAATAAAAAAATAGGGCTGGAGGTGTAGCTCAGAGGTAGAATGCCCCTGGGTTCAATCTTCAATCTCTAGTACCACAAATAAATAAATAAATAGGTTTGGAGGTGTAGCTGGGAGGTAAAATGCTCCTAGGTTCAATCCCAGTACCACAAAAAAAAAGCCAAAAAATACCCAAACAACTTTATTATAGTCATTCCTTAATTGACCTTAAATGAAAGCCAGGTATGCAATATTTTGAAATAAAATTATATATCTCTGTGAAGGAATTTCTATTCGAAGAACCTTCAAATGAAAAGGAAGATTTCATTGCATGCCATTATATGAACCTTATCCAGGTTTCAGTCTTTATTTTCAACTTTTCTAGCACCTCACCTCCTATTCAGTGAAATTGTCAAATAACATTCTGGGCGGGGGGGGGGAGGTTTATTACAATAGCTTTCTTTTTTTTTTTTTTTTTTTGTGGTACTGGGGATGGAACCCAGGGCCATTCTACCTCCGAGCTACACCCTCAGCCCTATTTTTTATTCTTTATTTTGAAACGGGGTCTCACTAAGTTGCAGAGGGCCTCACCAAGCAGCTGAGGCTGGTCGCAAACCCAGATCCTCCAGTCTCAGCCTCCCAAATGCTGGGGTTACAAGCACACGCCACCATGCCCAGCTTACAATAGCTTTCTTTATTCTGTACTCACACTGTTATTTAAAAGAGCACTGATAAATAAGATTATATTTTGTACTTTTTCTAATCCAGATTGGCATGGAACAAAGTTCTTGGGCATCAGAAAGTTTTATCCACCCAAAAGATAAGAGGTGTTTTACTACAGAGTAAGGTTTAGGTCATGCCTCACAAAGTCTATTCTTGAAAATAAACAATACAAGACCTGTAATACTACCTACCATCTCTTGCCTTTCTGGGCTAAGAGAAAGTGTGGGTTACAAAAGTCTAATCCCAATTTATGTAGTTGAATAGCTGACTTATGTGTATCAGATTAGAATGTAAAGGTGGAAAAGAGTACTTGGGTTTTTTTCTTTTGATTTGTTTTTGTGTGGATTTTTGTTTTTGTTTTTGTTTTTTTTATGGTACTGGGGATTGAACCCAGGGACTTTTTATCTCTGAGCTACAGCCTAACCCCTATTTGTGTGTGTGTTACTGGGTATTAAATCAGGGGCATTCTACCTCCCAACTAAACCCCCAGCCCTGTTTATCTTTTATTTTGAAACAGGGTCTCACTAAGTTGCGGAGGGCCTCATTAAATTGCTGAGGCTAGCTACGAACCTGTGAACCTCCTATTTCAGCCTCCCATGTCTGGAGGGTCAAGCCCTATTTTATTATTTTTTCTTATTTTGAAACAGGGCCTCTCTAAGTTGCTGAGACTGGCCTCAAACCTGAAATCTTCCTGTCTCAGTTTCGCAAGTACTGGTATTACAGGTGTACACCACCATACATACCTGGCTAGAGTAGCTGGTGTGTGTGTGTGTGTGTGTGTGTGTGTGTGTGTGTGTGTGTGTGTGAGAGAGAGAGAGAGAGAGAGAAAGAAAGAAAGAGAAAGAGACACAAGAGACACAGAGAGAGAGAAAGAGGAGAGAGGCTAGAAACTAAACCCAGGGACATTCTACCTCCAAGCTACACTCTCAAACCCTTTTAATTTTTTGTTTTGAAACAGGTTTTAACCCGGGGTAGTGGCACATGCCTGAAATCCCAGTACTTGGGAGGCTGAGATACAAGGTTTAAAGCCAGCCACAGCAACTTACTGAGATTATCAGCAATTTAGCAAGACTCTTTTTCAAAATTAAAAACAAAATAGTGCTGAGGTATAGCTCAGAGGGAAAATGCCCCTAGGTTCAATCCTCAGTACAAAAAAAAAAAAAAAAAAAACTTGTAATTTACTATTTTTGTGAAGAGGCCTTTAAAATAAGCATCAAATTATACTCAGTTCAGCTTTTTTATAAATAAGAAATTTATTAAGATAGTTCAAATTTCACATCCTCTCAAGGAAAAAATTTTTTTAATTTTCCCAGTTAAAATTGATGGTTATTTTATTGAAAATGACAAAAAGTCAAAAGCAAGCCAAATATTCATCAACAGGAGAGTTTATAAATTATGATATTGCTATAATGGACTACTGTGTGTATAGCAATACACACTTTTAGCAAACATAACATTGGTGAATCCAAAAAATATTTTGAGTGAAAGAAAGCAAGCAAGAGAGTAAGGTACTATATAATTCCACCAACATGAAGATCAAACTAATCTATGGAATAAAAATAAAAATAATTGTTTTCTTTCTTTATTTTGCAGTACTGGAAATTGAACCCAGAGGGCATTCTACCTCCGAGCTACACCCTCAGCTCTATTTTTTTTTGTGTGTGTGTGGTACTGGAGATTGAACCCAGAGGCATTTTACCTTCGAGCTACATCCCCAGCCCGATTTTTTATTCTTTTTTTGAAACAGGGTCTCACTAAGTTGCGAAGGGCCTCACTAGCTACCTGAGGCTGGCTGCGAACCTAGATTCTCCAGTCTCAGCCTCCCAAATGCTGGGATTACAAGTGTGCGCCACCACGCCGGGCTCCTTAGCTCTATTTTTAATTCTTTATTTTGAAACAGGATCTCACTAAGTTGCAGAGGGCCTCACTAAGCTGAGGCTGGCCACAAACTGCAATCCTCCTGCCTCAGCCTCCCAAGCCACAACACCCAGCTAAAATAGTTTTCTTTAAGCTCAAAAATGGATTATCAGCCGGGCGTGGTGGCACATACTTGTAATCCCAGCATTTGAGAGGCTGAGACCAGAGGATCCGGGTTCGAGGCCAGCTGCAGCTGCTTAGTGAGACCCTCCGCAACTTAGGGAGACCCTGTTTCAAAATAAAGAATTAAAAAAATAGGGCTGGGGGTATAGCTCTGAGGTAGAATGCCCCTGAGTTCAATACCTAGTACTGCAAAAAAAAAAGGATTATCTAGAAAGCAGTGCAGATTGTTTCAGTATTTTGACTGGCAAGTTTATGTTTCAAACTCATTGAATTGTGAACAGTAACTATGCATTCAAGTAAATGTAATTATACCTCAATATTAAAATATAATTAGCTGGGTATGGTGGCGCAGGCTTGTAATCCCAATACTTGGGAGGCTGAGACCAGAGGATCCAGGTTCACCACCAGCCTCAGCTACTTAGTGAGGTCCTCTCCAACTTAGTGAAACCTTGTTTCAAAATAAAGAATAAAAAAAGGGGCTGAGGGTGTAGCTCTGAGGTAGAATGCCCCTGGATTCCATCCCCAGTATACACACACACACACAAAAATTTAATTGCTTACCCCTACACATTCCCAAACAGAATTAGTAGCAGTCTATCTTTTAGCAAAATAACGTATACATATTTCTCCCCCTACACTTTGGTGCTGAGGATTGAACCCAGGGTCTTGTCACTTTCTACCACTGAGCTATACCCTGAGCCCCAATTTATACATTTCACTCTACTATATGTTATCTTTGCATTTGTTACACAATTTTTGTTTTGTTTTGTTTTTGTTCTGTGCAGAGATTGAACCCAGGGGCATTCTACCTCCAAGCTACACCCCCAGCCCTATTTGTGTTGGGGGGGAGTACTGGGGATTGAATCCAGAGGCATTCTACCTACAAGCTATACGATTTTACTTCTTATTTGGAAACAAGGTCTCGATGTGTTGCTGAGAACCTTGCCAAGTTACCAGTTGGCTTCGAACCTGCGATCCTGTCTCAGCTTCTCAAATACTAGAATTATAGGTGTTTGCCACCATGCTTAGCTTCAAAATAGTTTAAAGAAAAAATAAAAGGTAGTCTTCAGTTTAACAAGATTTAAATCATTCATTTTCTAGTTATTTCTCTTAATAACTGAATTCTAGATTATAATAGAATTCTATTCATTGATAAAGACACTGTGGATGTGGGTGCGGGTGTGTATTCCTGGGGATTAACCCAAGAGCATTCTACCTCCTAGCTACATCCTCAACCCTATTTTTTTTTTTTTTTAAATTGGGAAACAGTGTTGCACTAAATTGCTGAGGCTGGCTTTGAACCTATGATGCTCCTGTCTCAGCCTCCCAAATACTGGGATTACAGGTGTGTGCTACCAGGCGTGGCTGCATTCATTTTTTTTTTTTTTTAAAGCATGGCTGAATATAGTTTCTCTGGAATGAAGACTTGTTGAAAAGAAAAATGATGGTAGAATGCCCCTGTGTTCAATCCCCAGTACCAAAAGGGGAAAAAAAATGATGATAGGCTGGACATGGAGGTACATGCCACAATCCCAGTACTTGGGAGGCTAAGACAAGACAGTCGTAGATTCGAGACCAACCTCAGCAACCTAGTGAGACCCTGTTTCAAAACTAGAAATAAAATAGGGCTGAGAGTGTACCTCAGAGGTATAATGCCCCTGGGTTCAATCTCCAGTAACACACACACACACACACACACACACGGAAAAGTAAAAAAAGCTGGGTGTGGGAGTACATCCCTGTAACCTCAGTACTTGGGAGGCTGAGACAGAAGAATCACAGACTTGAAGACAGCCTCCAGCAAGTAGTGAGACTCTCAAGAACCTAACAAGACCCTGTTTAAAAATTAAAATAAACCTCTGGGCTTGGTGGCCCACACTTGTAATCCCTGTACTTGAGAGGCTGAAATCAGAGGAGGATCCCAGGTTCATGGCCAGCCTCAGCTACTTAGTGAGGCCCTCCGCAACTTAGTGAGAAAAAAATAGGGCTGGGGGTAGCTTGGAAGTAGAATGCCCTGGGTTCAATCTCAGTACCGAAAGAAAAGAAAATTTTTAACTAAAAAAATAGGGTTAGGGGTGTAGCTCAGAGGTAGGATGCCACTGGGTTTGATCCCCAGTACCACACAGATAGATGATAGATAGATAGATAGATAGATAGATAGATAGATAGATAGAT
>PVLC010042936.1:0-12786 GCA_004027655.1 Graphiurus murinus | reverse complement strand
CTTAGTGTGCCCAGGCAACATCACAAGTTAAGAAAAGACGCTGTATAAAACACACACATGCACAAACACAGACATGCACACACACTTGTGCACATGGCCAAATAAAACCAAAATACTAATTACCTGTCTTATAGTTTGTCTCTTAAGCATACTGTTATCATCTCTTTGTATCATTAACAATTGTTTAAGGTCTGTTCTAGCACTGACAAGTTTAAAACATAAGCAAAAAAAGAAATACACTTCTCATATACAGACATGAAGAATTCCAAACTCGAAGTAACTTTCAGAAATTAAGAGCAGGCAATCAGAGTATGTTAAATTTTTCCTTCAGAGGAAAAAAATCATCACAGGTAATCAATGTTAATGAGTAGAAAAGATACAGATCATTTCATTAACTGACATTCATTTACTTTATAGCAGTGTCTGCTTTTACAACTGGGTTAATTATTAAATTTTTTCAAGCTAATTAAAAAAATGGCTTGTTTCATTTTTGACTGACCAAGTAGTGATGATTAGCCATGAATCTCCATGTAACTTTAATATAAAGCAAATTATATCATTAATAAAAAAAATCAAAAGCCATTATGCAGATGAAACAAGAAGTTGCTTCCTTGGGAATCACATATGAACTATAACTAGTGCTCAAAAACACAGTGAGGTTGAATTTGGACTTTTTGATTCAATTATTCATACAGTACTGCTGAGTATCTGGAATTGCACAAAACTGCTACTGTCTACATTCTAAATGAGAGGCTTTAACATTTGTTTGCCCTTTAAAACAAGCTGAAGCTTGGAAAGATGGAGAGCTGGTTAAGGTGACTGTCAACTCCACTGGCCACTCCAAAGAAAAGGGATGGCTGACTCAGTGGATAGAAAAGAGCAGATGCTAAGCATGCCCTCAGAGCTCTCCCTGGGGGCATGGGAGGGACAGCAAATACCCGTGCCTTTAGAAAAAGGCTCAATCTTGAATAAATGGTTACATCATTTTTTCATACGGGTAAAATGTATGCAAGGAGAAAGAAAATCCATTGTCAGTGCAAGTTCCCTAACTTTAAATGTGTTAAATGGAACTGTTTAGGTAAACTCATATTATATACAGAAGTCCACAAATATCCTCAAGTGAAGCTCATGAAAGCAATTGAAGCAGAGTATAAAATGGTATAGATACGGCATGCCAAGGTACAGTATCACTAGGGGCAAAAAATAGATATGTCCTTGTGTGTGTACAGGAAAAGTATGTTGAACGTGCCCTAAGCTAAGGTATGACAAAAATACTGGAAAGAAAATAGTAAAGACTCAAATAAATGCAGGGCGCGAGTCACACAGGACCCTAAAAACTTCTGCAAAGGATAGAGGAAGGTGAAAGGATGTTAGAGGAAGAATAAAACAAACTATATGAGAGCAGGAGATGATGATAGTGGTAGGACAAAAAAGAAGAAAAACAAAAAAGGAAAGGGGAGAGAAGGGGGGGAGGGCAGCTGGAAGTTAGTGAGATGGGTCCTGCAGGTGCAGAAGATGTAGGACAAGTCAAATTAATCGGGTGGAGACTGCACTGTAAGAAGTAAACACAGAAGGCAGGAGGACCCTCTGGAGGAGGAACCCAAAGAGAAGTTTAGCTAGAAAAAGCTCAAGTAGGCAGCAAAGATAACATCTTTAAGGGAAATGATTCAGACTAAGAAGAGGAAGAAACACACTGGATAGAGACCAATAAGGATGCTGATAAGGATGGGGGAGAAAAGGGTCGGGATTAAAGGAAAAGGAGAAGAGATGGTGTAGCACACAACCTGACTACTGAAAAGCAAGAGTGGTGCTTGGCATGATGGCTGCTGACAGCACAGGGACTTGAAAACTATGAGATGGCCGGAATTTACTTAAAAGAGGGAAGAGACGGTGGATGCTATAGCACCTGCCTGCAATCCTAGTACCTGGGAGTCTGAAACAGGAAGATCACAGGTTGGAGGACAGCCTCAGCAACCTAGAGAGACAGGTTCAAAACAGAAAATAAAAATGGGCTAGGGGTGTAGCTTGGAGGTAGAATTCCCCTGGGTTTAATCCCCAGTAACCCTCCCTTCTCAGAGGTGTCTCCTCATAAAGTATCCCCACAGCTAAAAGAAAAGAGAGTAACAAAACAAAGGCTTTTAAAAAAGCACTTCAAACAAAAAGGGAATGAAAATCTGTGAAGCAGGATGAAAATTAGTATGAAACTAGGTTAGTGTTTGTGTGTATGTTATTTGTCAAAAATAAGATTCAAAAAAATACTCAGCCTTATCCCACAGAAACTCAACTCAATATATATTCTCTGAAGGTTTGCCTCTGTGGCCAGACATCAGGCTATGTAATGAGGAGAAAAAAACACGAGCAGGTTGCGGCCCCTGAGCATGAGCCCTGCAGAGGTTTCCCATCTAATCAGAGGTGACCGAAAGCCACGTGTAAAACATGCAACACTGAACTTGGTGCCAGAAGACTTGTGCAAGCTCAGGTACTCTGTGGCTGTGACTCAGAGACCTTTGTTTCTTAAGTGTGGAAAGAAGAGACTGTATTAGAGGATTTCTGAAATTACTTTCATTTTGAAAGAAATGATCAAGTTGTAAATATACACTGAAAAGAAAAATAAGAAAATGCATAGATGTAAATAAATAAAAATTATCACAATTTCACCACTCAAATTACTAACATCTTCTCATGTATATTGTTCGATATTTTATGTATATATAAAAATATTTTATACTCATCTTTTTAACCTAAAGTCCATCATACTCATCTTTCTATGTCTGTAAAATACTTCCATAATATAATGAATAATGATCATATTATACTCTATTTTATAAATGTCTTATAACTTAATCAGCCTTTTATTCATAGAAATTGAGTTTTTTGGAGTAGTCTTCTAACTGAGTCTCTCCATTTGTACTTGAATATTTTCCTGCAATAGACTCCTTAAAGTAGAACTGTCATATCAAAGAACATAGTCTTTTTTGTTTGTTCTGGAAGGGAGTCTTGGGTGGCCTCAAACTCCTGGATTCAATAATTCTCCTGGCTCAGTCTCCTGAGCAGCTGGAATAACAGGTATGTGTCACTGTGTCTGGCTACACAGACATTTTATTGAAAGACTTATTCCTGAATTATCTTCCACAAAGTGGGAATCTACTTCCTCATACTTCCATTAACACTAGGTGTCTTGAGTTTTGAAATTTGTTGCCACTTTGTGAGAAAAAAAATATTGTGTCATTTTATTGTTTTAATTTCTATTAATTTCAGCACTGGCAAGTAAACATTTTTCATATGTTTACTGCCATTATATTGATTCAAGAACTTCTGTGCACATCCTTTGCCAATTTTTCTGTTGATGCATCTCTTTCCCTTGATTTCTCAGCGCTTTCTATGCTATGGGTATGGATACATTATGCAAATTTTCCCCATATTATTGTCCATTTAAAAATTGTATGGGCTTTTTTTCTTTTTTAAAATGACTAATTTTAAAATTTCTATTACCTAAATCTAAATATCTATTCCAAAATTATTTCCAGCTGGATGCAGTAGTCCCAGTTACTTGGGAGGCTGAGGCAGGAGGATCACTAGAGCCCAGGTAAGCCAGCCTAGGCAACAAAACAATGTTTTCTAATTCTAGCATCAAGGATAAAAAGTTATTTCTTAATCCCCGGTCATACAACTATTCATCCATATGCTTTTTGTACAATTAGATTTTATTTTTTAACAACTAAAATCCAAAAATACTTATGGAAATTTTGAATCCAGTCCCTTTAAAGTGATAAATACATACATGAAGGCATAAATAGGGCTGTCAATTTCAACAGTGCAACTTCACTTCTACCTCCAGAGAAAATGAAGTCTTCTGATGGGATTTTCTTCCGTGTGTGTGTGTGTGTGTGTGTGTGCGTGCGTGCGTGTGTGTTACTAGTGATTGAACTCAGGGGCATTCTACCTCTGAGTACACCCCCAGCTTGGTTTTTTTATTCTTTATTTTGAAACAGGGTCTCACTAAGTTGCAGGGGGCCTAACAAGTTGCTGAGGCTGGCCGTGAACCTGCCATCCTCTTGTCTCAGGCTCCTACTTTCTTTCCTTTCTAATACGCCAACCCTTATCAGAAAACACTAACATTCAGACACGTTTCCCACTCTCCCATCCCAGTGGCAAGTGCCAATTCTATGTATTTCCTGAGCATCCAGGGATTCTCACGCTGACCTACATCTTGAAGGGCTCCTTCTCAGAACTCTGCCCTCTCCATTGGTAAGTATTCTTTTTATTCCCCTCTTTATAGAGAAGTTTTCTACTAGTTACAGCTTGGTCTTGACTTTCTTTCACAGTCTAGATTTTTGGAAAATAAGACTACTTTGACAGTCTTTTCCTTTTAGGATGAAGATAATCCGATTCATGCTTCCAGGACTCTCCCTCAAAGCGATCTTCTTCAAGGCCATTAATGGCTGGTTGGTTGCAAATCCCAAAGGGCGCCTGTCAGTCCTTATGTCACCTCTCCCCTCACAGGCATTTGTTATTGTTCACCATAACTTCCTAAGTCTTTTCCCATTGACTATACAATACACATGTCTCCTGGTTTTCTTCTTACCTCTATCAGGGTGACTTTGCGGCCTGTTTGCTCATTTTTCTTTGTCTGCACTTCTGTTTTGTATCCTCGGTCCTCACGGCTCTGTTCTTTGCCCATTTCAGAACTATAGGAGGTAAAGATAAGAAACACGGAGCAGTAAGAAAGCTGCTGTCATAGCTCAGAGGTGACTCTGATGTGGGGATTTGGCAGTGGAAAGGGGGATAAATGGGATGATCTGAGCATGAAAAACATTTGGCAGAACTATAGAAGTGATTATCCTGGAGAATGAGGATAAGGGCCGCTCCTTTTCTTGACCATGATGAAGAGACAAAAATACACCAATTTCATCTGTCTTGGAAAAACATCAGATGCCTGGAAAAAAACCACACATACTTTCAACTTTGATGGAAATAAACAAACACATATAAACATACAGGATATCCCTTCATGACAAAGAAAGGACAGAAGGAGGTTCATTTATAAGATAATAAACAGAACTGTCCCTTGGAAAACCCAGGCATCAGACTTATAGGACAAAGACTTAAAATCCACAACTATAATTTATGTTCAAAGAACTAAAGGAAATTTGTCTAAGAAATGAAAGTACGAGAAAAATGTCACACTAACTAGAAAACATTAGTAAGAAAAGAGTAATATTAAATCTACACAAACTCTTCGAAAAAAATTAAAAGAATTATGAATTCTTCCTAACTCATTCCAGGAGTCCAGTATCACCCTACTACCAAACTGCACTAAGAAAATAAAGTTATCGATCCATATGCCTCTGAAAAATGCAAAAAAATTTAATATACTTCTATTGGTACATTATAATAACATATTATGAAGTTCAGAGTGATAGGGACATAAATTTTAGCAATCAAGTCCAAAAATTTATGTAAAGGATAATATATCACTTTTAGGTTGAGTTTGTCAGAGGAATGCAAGGTTGGCTTACTAAAGCATTTGAAAATCAATGTAATTTACCGTATCAACAAATTAAAAAGAAAAAATTATCTGATTATAGTTATGTCTTCAAACCCATGGGAGATTGGTTCTAGTACCACTGCACGCTGTAGATACCCAAATCTTCGAGTGCTCAGGTCCTTTGTATAAAAGGACATATTGCATACAACTTACTAAGCATATCCACCTGTACTTTAAACTATCTCTAGATTACTTATAACACTCATTATAATGCAAATGATATGTAAATAGTTGTTATACAAAGGTATATGCCTGTAATCTCAGTGACTCTAGAGGCTGTGGCAGGATATCAAATTCAAGGCCAATTTAGTGAGACCCTGTCTCAAAAAATAAAAGATAGGCTGGGAATGTAGGTCAGTGGTACAGAGACCCTGGGCTCAATCCACAGTATCACCAACAAAACCAAAACAACCAACCAACCAAACCAAAACAAAAAAGTTGTTAAACTGTTTTGTATATGGAATAATGACAAGAAAAAAGTGTGCATGCATTCTGTAAAAGCAATTGTTTTTCTCTGAAATATTTTTGGTTGAACCCAATGGATGTGGAACTAGCAGATACAAAGCCCATTGGTTAAAAGGCAAACTATTCTTGACAGATGTCAAAAAAATATATTTTGGCAAAAATCGATTCTTTCCTGATAACAACTCTCAGCGAAGTAGTAAATGATTAAAATTACTTGATAAAAGGCATTTATAAAAAACTTATGATAACATCATCCTAATGATGAGTCTGAATGCTTTTCTATTCATTTCCTATAGATCAAAAACAAGACAAGAATGTCTACTCTCATCATTTCTACTTGACAATGGATCAGAGGTGTAGCCAATGCAATAAGGCAAGAAAAAGAAATGAAAGGCACTCAGACTGTGAAGGAAGAAACAAAACTCTGTGTGTGTGTGTGTGTGTGTCTGCGCACATGTGTGCATGATTGTCTATGTAGAAAATCTGGTATGATATACTAAAAAATTATTAACACTAACAAATGAGGTTAAGAAGGTGACATGGTACAAGATCAACATACAGCAATCAGTAGCATTCCTATAAACTAAGCAACAAACAATTGTAAATTGAAACTTAAAAACAATATATTTCCATATGAAATGTGTAGGAATAAATCAACTGAATATGCTTAAGACCTATATACTGAAAACTAGAAAATATTACTGAGAGAAATTAAAGATGGTGTAAATAAATGAAGAGATATATCATGTTAAGGAGTCAGACGACTGAATATTAACATGTCAATTCTTTCCAAACAGATCTATAGATTCAATGTGGCATCAGTTTGGAATTCTAGTAGGCTGTGCTGCAGAACCTTACATGGCTAAACCAATTTTTCAAAGGACAAAGGCAGATGACTAATATTACCTTATTTCAAGACATATTATATAACTAAAGTAATTGAGGTAATGTAGTAGTAGCATAAAGATGGGGAACTTTATCAATAATAGAAATCTAGAAACAGACCTACACATATATTGACTTTGAATACATATGCAAAAGTCACTCATTACGTTGAGACAGGATTGTTTTTGAACAAATGATGCTTGAATAACTGGATATCAAAATGCAAAAAAAAAAAAGTGAAAACTGATCCAAACCTCACACTATATATACACACAGAAACTAACTCAAAACAGATCACTTAAATGGATCATAGATTTAATCATCTACCAGAACATTTTCAGTTGAAAAATGTTTCTTAGTATACTAAAGCATAATTTTATAAAAGAAAAAAATGATAAACTGGACTTCATTAAAAAAATAAGTGTGAGCCGGGTGTGGTGGCACACGCTTGTAATCCCAGTACTTGGGAGGCTGAGACAGGAGGATCCAGGTTCACAGCCAGTCTCAGCTACTTAGTGAGGTCCTCCGCAACTTAGTGAGACCCTGTTTCAAAATAAAGAATAAAAAATAGGACTGGGGGTATAGCTCAGAGGTAGAATGCACCTGGGTTAAATCCCCAGTACTGGGAAAAAAAAAAGTGTGCTCTGCAAAAGCTACTGTTAAGAGAATTAAAAGGCTTGGGAGAAATATCTGCAAATCACGTATCTGACAAAAACATACTTAAAATATATAATGTTCTCTCAAGTGAAGTAATAGTAAAACAAACAACCTCATAAAAATAGGCAAAGATTTTGAACAGACATTTCACCAAAGAAGATATATATATATATATATATATATATATATATATATATATATATATATGGAAGATAAGCACATAAAACGATTTTCAACATCATTAAGTGGTTAGGGACAATGAGATAAATCTACATGTATTAGAATGGCTTAATTTACAAAGAGACATACCAAGTATTGGTAAGGAAGTAGAACTCATATGTATTGGTAGGATTGTAAAATGGTAAAATCATATAGAAAACATATTTGGAAAACAAGTTGACAGCTACTTGAAAAGTTAAGTATAAACCAACTACATGATTCAGCTGCTCCACACCTAGGTATTTTCTGAAGAAAAGTGAAAACAAATGTCTACAATGAAGACATACACAAATGTTGATACTAGCTTTATCTGTAATAGTTGCAAATTGGAAACAATCCAAAGATCCATCAATAGGTAAATGAATAAACAAACGGTGGTATTTAAAATTCTAGAAAGCAAGACAGGGGTCAGTGACTGTGAGGGGATGGACATTAAGGAAGGGAAAAGATAGAAGAAATTACAAAAAGAACTTTCTTGGGTATATGTACATGCTAATTACCTTAGTTGTGGTGATGGTTCATGGACATAAATGTGTAATTTACTGCACATCAAGTATAACTCACTAAAAGTGTCACAAATCTATCTGTACATACAAAGTCTGATCTCTTCTCACTCATTCCATTGCTGATATTCTTTTTCAAGATACCACCAAATCTCACCTGTATAATTTCAATATTAACAAATATATATACAGGGGCATTCCAATATATATATACAGGGGCATTCCATTCTACCTCTGAGCTATACCAGCAACCTTCTAGTACTTGGGAGACTGAGACAGGAGGATCATAGGTTTGCAGCCAGCCTTAGCAACTTAGTGAGGGCCTCCACAATTTAGTGAAAATCTGTTTTAAGATAGAAAATAAAATAGGGTTGGGGATGTAGCTCAGAGATAAAATGTCCCAGGTTCAATTCCCACCAAAAAACAAAGCAAAACAAAAAAGAACAAATTAAAAAAAAAAAAGGGTCTTGCTAGGTTGTTGAGGCTGGCTTTGAACCTGCAATCCTCCTATCTCAGCCTCCCAAGTACTGGGATTATAGGTGTGTGCCACCATGTATGGCTAAATATTATCTTAACTGGTTTCTCTGGTTCTACACTTGTTCATTAATGTCTATCCTTATTTCAAATGTCAGAGTGATCTTATTAAATTGTATGTCACTTCCTTTGCTTAGTGGCTCCCTAATTCACTTAGTGTAAAATTCAAGTCTCACAAAGGCTTACAAGGCCTTACCACTTTTCCTGACCTCGTTCACTTTTCCCCAATTGAGTGCTCTACTCCAGAAACTCCAGTTATTTCCTTACTGCTCTTTTAGGATACCAGGTATGTCCCTCCCTCAGGGTCCTTTACATTTCCTCCAGATTCACATTACTCTTCTCCCTTTCTCCTTTCACTCTTCTCAGTGAGCCCAGCTCTGACACTCTTATTTAAAACTATAAACTTCACATTACCTCTCCTATTCCCACCTCACATTTCTCTCTCCTATTCCCTATCCATGCTTAACTTTTCTCCATAGTATAGCACACATGTGACACATACATTTATTTTACATATAAATAAAGCTTGTTTTTTAAGGATTTTTATCTGTTTACATTGTAAGATGAAACATGGTAAGTGCTCAGCAAATCTCTTAATTTAGCCAGTGACTCCGCATCGTGTCTGTCTTCCTTGCCACATTGAGCACTCCACCAAGCTGTGTATCAGTTAGCACTGCATTTCAGTGTCCAGCACAGCACCTACTACAGAGAACAGATGATCAACCTTTTCCCCACTGGACTGATGGTCACAGGTGAAACACTACTGGCTCAACTGGGAAGGATGCTCCTCTTTATATCAGCAGCATCAAGGTCTAGACCAAGACCGGATTCCTGATGCAGACAAATATTTGCTCAGGCTCATGCAAAAGGTTGTGCAAACAAACCAAGACATCTCTTCTAGTCCCACCTTCCATTCATCCGCTGCTCCCCAAACTCACATTGCATTCTACAAAACTCAATCTCTAGCCTGTTTCTCTTCCACTGAAAATCCCTAATCCCAAACTACCAATTAGTGAGTCTCCTGCCACCCTTCCCTTGCTACCCTCCCCCTCTTCACTGCAAGCTTCTTCAGTCTAAAACACCTGCTTCCTGCTCACACCACATGCAAATGCCTTCCTTATGTCAAAGCTCAATTTAAGTGGTACTTTTCCTAGAGGCCTTCCCTGGTTACTCATACTCCTCTTTTCCTGTAATTACTATTTGCCTTATACCATTCTGCACCTAATTATTTAATTTGTTGCCTTCTACATGCTTATTTCTATTTCCTCATCTAACCTGTGATACTTTGCTAATATCTCTCAATACACCAAGCTCAGTGCTGAGTACACTGTGTGGTCACATAGGACAATGGGTGGTTTTGATTTCAGAAATGGAGTAGGGAGGCTGATACAAAGTTGAAAATTAGATAATCACAGTAAGAACTTAGAAGAGTTGTAAGAAACAGGATACTGCAGGGGAAAGAGGTAAACTACATCCTTATGGAAAGAAAAAGACAGGAATAGGATTATTATAAAGAAGGACAAAAATATATAGTGAAAGGGTGACAGGATACCTGGAATTGACAGTGGCTACACTGTCATTCATTCATCCATTCATTCAACATTTGAGTGTTTATAAAGGTCTTTACTATGATTGCTCATCTGAATTAATCTCTTTGACTAAAGTTGTTAATGAAATAAAGCACTCTAATGTTAAAACCCAGAAAAACAAAACCCAACAAACTCAACACAGAGTATGTGAGTAACAAGGGAATATTAATAGTACTTAAGGACTGTAACATATTCATAGATGCTTCATTATTATTTCCTACTTAGCAAATAAGAAATGAACATCACAGGGGCGTGAGGTACAAAAGGTGAAAGTTAAAGACTTTCAAAAAATGCCTCTGTTAAACTAGCCTATAGGAGTTTCTTCTTGATAGCTTAAGAAGACAGGGTAGCTTTATTAAGAGATGCATAAATTTTTTGCAGAGGAATTAAAATTTCTTCAAAATAAAAAAGAATAAACAAGATAAAACTGAAAAACATTAGCCCTTATGCATTTACTTGGGTAGAATGGACTCACTTAGACAAATTAAAAAAATTAAAAAATAACTTCTCTGTACATTTTGGGATGTATTGTTTCCACTATCATCTCACCTACAGTTTTTAAGTCACAAGAATCTATCTTTACTTCTAAGAAATTTAAGTCTGTGGAAAGCCTAAAGGCTTTATATGAACTTGAGCAACTGGACATATCTGAACTTCTCATGAAAAATATTTTTTTTCAGGTTGAGTGGTCTATGTGCAAAAAAGAGAAGCTGAGCTTCCCCGACAGCCTTTAGAAACTGAGATGTATGTGAGGTTTGTTGAATTCTAATCTGGAGTGTATGGTATTGATCTGTGTATTACCTGATAATAGCTACATGATGTAGTCAAAGTGAGGTATATGTAGATATCTTTTTTTTTTTTTTTTTTGGTGGCACTAGGGATGTTCGGAACCCAGGGGCATTCTACCTCTGAGCTATACCCCCAGGCCTATTTTTATTCTTTATTTTGAAACAGGGTCTCACTAAGTTGCAGAGGGCCTCACTAAGTAGCTGAGGATGGCTGCAAACCCAGATCCTCCCATCTCAGCCTCCCAAGTAAGAAGATATCCTTTCATTTGCAAAATATTTAGTAAAAAGTAATAGACATTTTTATAAAACATGTTCAAAGACACTGAGCATTTGTTTCCATAATGCACTAATGTAGTCTTTGTTGTTGAATAGTTCTTCATTTTTATAGTTTATTTTTATATGTGTAATTTATCACTGGGTCTCCTTAAGGTCAGTGATTGCAATATCTACTCTTATGTAAAATTTCAACTGTTCAGATTAGAACTGAAAACATATTTGGCAGATTAAAAAAAAAAAAAAGAAGGAACCCAAGTGAGCCGGGGTGTTTGCTTGTACTGAGGCATAAGCGGAGAGAGAGAGGGAGGAAGAACAGGATGGACGTGAAGACCTGAGTTCTGGTTCTGGGGTCCACCACAGACCACATCCAAGGACCTGGGACAAGCCACAGCTTTTCAGATCTTGTTTCAAAACAAGGGTTGGAATTCTGGTCTGCCACTCTTCCATGAATAATGTGAGGATCAAATGTGATAATGTAGGTGAATGTGCTCTGAAGCTATATAGGGCTATGTATAGTTATATAATTATCAACAGATCTTATCTCTCAAGCAGAAAGAAAACTTTAAAATGACACCATAGTGAAGAACCTGTGGACACAGAATCTAGTTAAAGAAAAACAAAACGCCTCATTAAAATATTCTTAGTTTAAGCCAGGCGTGGTGGTGCACACTTGTAATCCCAGTACTTGGGAGGCTGAGACTGGAGGATCCAGGTTCTCAGCCAGCCTCAGCTACTTAGTGAGGCCCTCCACAACTTAGTGAGAAGTGAGACCGTTTCAAAATAAAGAATAAAAACTAGGGCTGGGGGTGTAGCTCAGAGGTAGAATGCCCCAGGGTTCAATCCCTAGTACCACACACACAAAAAAATTCTTAGTTTAAACTAGCTGAACTCTTTTAAAAATCAATTATTTGACATTTAACTTGTGGTGTGATCATATATGAAAGGGAAATAGAGAATTTACAATTCATATACAAAAAATTCCCAGTAGTCTAAGAATCAGGAGACGTAGCTCTTGGCCTAAGTGCTGACATCAATGTGAGGTATGAAATGTGCAGAGGCCTTTTCCCATAGTTTTCTCAATATTAAAAATAGATTGGGTTATAGAAAGAATTTCGTTTTCTTCCTTTTCTTGTGGTACTGGGGATTGAATCCAGGGGTGTTCTATCTGTGAGTTACACCCCAGCCCTTTTTTATTTTGAAACAGGGTCTCAGTAAGTAACTGCATGCTGGTCTTGAATTCTCCCTTCTCAGCGTCATAAATAATAGATTACAGGTGTACACCACCTGGGCTTACAGAAATAATTTCTAACATGATTGTGTAA
>PVLC010042935.1:0-12727 GCA_004027655.1 Graphiurus murinus | reverse complement strand
TCTAACAAGGTGTTTTTTAGTGGCAGTGTCTTACCTCAACAAATACATTTAAATGTATTTCAAAGGGACCCTAAGAATCCTAGAGGGAGAGGGGCAGAGAAGTTCCAGTACTTCCCAAATCACCCAGTGTACCGGGCACCCTGCTTGCTATCTGCAAATAAGACTGACAACAACCAAGGATTATTTTGATGTAAACTAACTACATTTTAATTTCACATTAAATATAAACTTGTTAAAGTGAAAATAACTGTTCTTCTTTCTTGAGTTTTAATTGGATCTGTGGAAGAGACTAGTTTGAGGAACAGTGCACGGAGAGTTATTTGTCTGTGGGAACATGCTGTTATCGATCACCCTGTTCAACCACACTCCCTGTCTAGTCCTTCCGGTCAAGTCCTATAGTTCCTTGGTGTGTCTACTCCACAAAGCTCAGATCAGAATATTTAATTATCTACAAAGGATGTTCTATGGATTAACTGTCAAGTGTTTTGAGACCGTTAACTACTTGATAAATACTAATGAGACACTTCAAGGAAGCTGGTAGTATTTGTTCTCCTAACATGTATTATTTCATCAGTGTATGTATAACCACCTTAGGTTTTATTATTATTTACAGAGGCTCTTTTTGGAATGATATTGCAACTCTGCGTTGTCCTCCAAATAATCATCACATCTTAATTATAAAGTCTCAAGTTTTCAACTATAGTTGCTGAGTCAATCTTCAGGAACCGTGGTAGGATCAGAGAGAAGATAATCTGCCTAAAGCCTTAGTTTGGCTGGTAATCACCAAGGCATAGTAAGCCTGTGAGTTGTAACAGAGACATTTTAATAGTTACTTTAAGGAAATAAGACGAGCTGGGAAGAAAAGCCAGGCTGAGGGGGAAAAGGAGGAATGATGGCTGTATTCTAAGCTTCAAATTAAATCCAGCAGTTGAACCAAAGACATTAGAAGTACTTTAGAGAAGACTTTAGAAAATATAGACTTCACAGTTTCTTTGATTTCCATCTCTCTGACTCTACACATATTTGGAACAAGCTAGAAAGGAATCATTGCAAATATCTCTTTCCTAGGGAGGAAAAAAAAAAAAGGACATGCTGCACTCACAGAATGTGTGACTGGGAAAAAGAAAATAAAGGGAACTTTAATATTAGGCTGCAACACTATAACATGTCCAGCTCCATTCCAACCTTGGCCTTGACTCGTGCTGGGCTTCTGGGGCTTCTGAGCAGGTCCTTGAACCTGGATGTCCACCACATTCCCCATCTCCACCCATAGGAATGAAATAAAAACTCGATAGTTCCTACCTCACAAAGAAGTCATAAAGATTAGAGTTAGAACATTAAACATCAAAGATGAAAGGCTCAATATAAATTCCAAGCATTATTGTCAAGACAGTGTGAACTGGCAGAAATGTGCTGCTTAAGCAAGTGCTACCTGTCAGCAGATCTCAGTTAGATGACCTTGCTATGCCCAGGGAAGGGCAGGAACGCCTTAGACCAGGAAGCACATTGTCTCAGAGCCAGTGTAATTGTTTTAATTAACTCATCATGACCTCTTTTCTTGGTTTCTAAACATTGCAATTCAGTACATGCCTAATACACCTGCTCTGCTCCCACCCCAATAAGATAAATGCATATTTATTCTGCATCCACCATGTACTAGGTAGGCCCTGCTAAGGGCTAGAAATATAGAAATTAAGATATAGTACTTCCCTCTACAGAGCTCACAAATAAGATAGGATCTCTGTGTATTTCCTATTTAGTCTACAGGGAGTGGAATGTCCCAAAATTTAGAGCATCTTAAAAGCAAGACTTTTCACACACACATGCACGCACACATGCACATATGTGTGTGCATACACACACACACACACACACACACACACACACACACACACGTCCAATTACTTCGTAGCTGACTTCCATTTGCAAGACTATATTAGGCCATGAGATGTACTGTGACAAATCAAAATTTTGCACATTTTTCCCTTGAATCTACAAATGCTCTGGATTGTTACTGAAGATGGTTTTAAAGGTCCAACATAATAACACAATCACTGCTCTCAGAATCATTGAACTCCAAGAGGCCCTTCATCCCAGATGATATTCACACCAATGTGTGGCAGCCAACTAGCCCCAAGATGATATTTTAATGTGGTTGGGGGTGTGGAGAACAGAAGTATGTGTGTGTGTGTGTGTGTGTGTGTGTGTGTGTGTGTGTGTCTGTTTGCACATAGGCATGCTCCTGCACTTAATTGCCCTACCCTTGCCTTGGGTCCCCTGACTTTCTCCTGCTTGGTAGTGAATAAATGAATGACAAGTTCTGGTTCTGGTAGAAGGGTGGGAACAGTCAGTGCTGCCTGGGAACAGTAGCCAATCTTAGCCTAAGTCATTTGGAGCAATAGTTTCTATGTTATTTTAAAGGTCTCCAGGCCCTTGCCTCCCCAGGAAATGTAATACCAACATCTAATCTACTTAAATTCAGAAAAATCTTTCCTATGTGGAAATAGAGAATAATAGTTCAGCCTATTTTTCTAATAACTTAGAAGTAATTGTTGTTACACCTTAAGTTTCCAACCTGTATCATTACAGGTTGGCTCTCCTCAAAGGCCATCTAATAATTATTTCCTTCTCCAAATCCCCTTCAGATGTTTTTCCATGATTCCTCTAAAAATACAGATTTAAGCTAGCTGGAACCATGGGGAATCCTTTTCCCCACCTATAAAATGAGATAAAATGATTTCCAGAATTTACTTTTACTCAAAGATCTTAATTCTTGAGAAACTCTGTCCAATAGTCTAAATCAAGGACTAGCAGTCTTTTTCTATAAAAGGCCAAGTAGCAAGCATTTTAGGTTTTATGGCCGTATGACCTCTTTTGTAACTACTCAAGTCAGCCATTGTAGGACAAAAGCAGCCATAGACAATATATAAGCAAATGATCATGGCTGGATTCCAATAAAGTTTTATTTAGAAATACAGATGGCATGCTTGATTTTGCCTATATGCTTTTGTTTGCCAATCCCTGGTCTAAGAAAAAAATCCCATGATCCATTCTTTATCTCTGTGCAAACCCTTCCTGTCCCTGTGTTCAGACTAAGATGTTTTAAATGGCTTGCAATTATTCAGCAATTAATGGACTTGGAATCTTTCACTTGTCATGATAACACACACATACACATACACACACACACACACACACACACACACACACACACACACACACACACCCCATAGTTGGGTTGGAGAGTCAAAGCTGAAAAGCAGAATAACTTCTCTTTTGTTTTGATATCAACCCACTTATACTTTCAGGATGACTGAGGGGGATACATTCTTTTACTTACTGTGCTTCGAAATGAAACTCAATTTTTAAAAAATTCCTTGGGCTAGATTTACTTATAGCTAAGACCATATAGTGAATGATGTAAGTTTTGAGGGTCCTTCCTGAGAAAAGCACAGTCATGGGCCAGTAGCCTCAGCATGACCAGGATGCTTGTTAGAGATGCAGAATCTCAGGCCCCACCCCAAACCTTCTGACTCAGATTCTGTCTCCAAACCTGATCCCCATATGATTCCTGAGCACATGCTATTTGAGCAACACTGTCAAGGTCCTGGCAAGAAAAAGATATCAACTACAGGCTGAGAAAAGGTGTCAACGTCACTATGTAGACCCACCCAGAAGGCAGAAGCAGAGAGCCCAGAAGACTCAATGCTCAAAACCAGGCTCCCAGGGTACAGGACAGAGAAGGGAAGGGGCAGAGAACACCCAGCACAGCGTGGATCCCAGGTGGGCTTGGTCCCCCAGGGCACTAAGCTGGTGTTCCTCCATCTGCCACCATGTCCCTCCCTGGCAACCTGGCATTCTTACTTCAAGCTATAACATTGGCTTTTTCTTATATTCAAAACACAAAATTGTTCAACTTCTATAATTGCCCAACTAAAACACCATTAAAAGAAAAACAACTTTATATATCCCCATGCCACCTCAAGAAAACCATGCCTCAAAATTGTTCTCTTTTACTGTCACCCCCTGAATTCAATTAAATTAAAACATGCCCATGTTATACAGTCAGAGTGACCCACCTGTGGGAAGGCCTACCTGCGCAAGCTGCCCATCAGATTGGCTCAGGACACCTACTTTCCTCTCTCCTCCACCTGCAGCAATTTTCTGAGATCTTTTTCCAATAAGACTTCACTTCCTTCCTGACATTTGTGGTGGATCAAGTTATGTTATAGTATGAGAATCGTGTTAAAAAGAGTAAAAGGAGGAGTAATAGGTAGACATATTATGAAGCGTCTGCCTCTTAGTCACCCTGTCCTTAGGCAAATAACCTCTGTAGCTTCAATATGTAAAAGGGAGTGTTAAAATAATTAATTGGGAGACCATTAGACTGAGGCAGTTCTAACACCCTGGATTCTTAGGTAAGCAAACCGAAACTCAACTCTGCATGAATGGTCATACCCTAGGAAACAAATCTTGTTTTATCCATCACAAACTGCCAACTAGCCTCTAACTAGGGACTTTGAGGCTGCCACTACACTTTAACAAGTCGCATATTTTCTTTGCCTTGCTTCCATGTGTATACCACAAAGGCTTCCCCACTCCCATCCTTCCTTGGAGCCCCAAACTACCTGCAGCCTGAAAGTGCCCAATACATAAATTGCTGTCCATTCACATAACCCCCTCAAGGTTCTTTGCTTTTGGTTTTGGTGCTGGGGATTGAACCCAGGGATGTTCTACCTTCAAGCCGCACCCCCCAGCCCTTTAATTATTTGCTTTTGAAACAGGGTCTTGCTAGGTTGATAAGAGTTTCACTATGTTGCTGAAGCTATACTTGAACCTGTGATCCTCCTGTCTCAGCCTCCCAAGTACAAAGATTATAGGCATGCACACCACGCCCTGCCCCTTCAAGGTTTTAATGTGCCTAAGTTTATCTTTTAGCAGGAGATATTCTACATATTAATATTAAATAATAATAATAGTACCTATTTGGGCACAGAGTGTTCCCATAGTCCCAGCTACTTGGGAGACTAAAGCAGGAGGATCACAAGTTTGAGGCTAGTCTGTACAACACAACAACACTTTGACTTAAAAAATGAATAATAATAATAATAATAATAATAATAATAATAATAATAGTACCTACCTCACATGTTTAAAAAAATGAAATGGCTTTATGTCACAGGATTAAAAATGAGATGTGTAAAAAGCATTTGCAACATTTCAAATACCAATAGAAGAATTGTTCCAGTCATTAATCAATTTTTGTTCAAGGTCAACATGTTATCCCCTTACCCTATCAAGCCAATCTGAGTCATATAGACAACCTAGAAAGAAGCCAGTGGGTCACTTCCTTACAGCTCCGGGGAGGGCGATCCCTACCTGTCCACCTGGCCTAATGGCCGGCTGCTCAGAGGCAAGGCACCACAGCACTATTGCCAGTGTCATCTGCATGTCTCAAAGAGAAGGTGTAGACATGACACCACTCCCCATTCTCCTATTTGGGGCACCCAGTCCATTTTCTCCCAACCAGAAATTGGGCTTTTGTGTGCCGGGGTTAGGGAGAGCTGTTGGCAGGAAAGAAAATCCTGAGATGTGGGCTATCTCCACAACCTCCTTGGTCTTTCTGTTTTCAGATAGTGTTGACCAACCATTTGCTGCCAGCTCCCTGCACTGGTCTCTGTATCTCCCATTATATACTCTTACACCCACCTATAATCCTAGTCTCAAGACACAATGGCATGGTGGGATAGATAAAGTTTAATATGGCTTTTCATTGTTGTTATTGTTGTTCAGCATTGGATAACATAAAAGGCAAAAAAAAAAAAAATGTAGCACTCAGGGTGCATAAATTGTAAAACAGAAGCAAAAGAAGACACAAGAGAGAAGGAAGAAAACAGGAGAAGGGGGAAGGAAATATTGAAATAAGTGCAATTTGATATTTCAAAAGAGTTCTGAATTAGTCATCAGTATAAAGGAGCACAATCTAATTGGGATTTCTCATACAGATTTTATGATTTGTTGTTGTTTTTGTTTAAAATTGCATTAGAGGCTTCCATTCCCACCATAACCTGGATCTATCTGGGAAGGCTGAGCAGGTGGGATGTGGACCACTTCAAACCCTGGCTGCCCCATTGCATGCAGGCACAGAATGACAGCATGACTCACCAGAAATCACCTTATAAGCTCGCCAAGTGCTCAGGGCATCTGGCCATCAAATCTGTGTTCATTCCACCTAATCTCCCATTCCCAAAGTAAGCAGGTGGTATTTGTTTTTCAAAAGTTCAACACAACTATCAGCCACAAAAATTACCTGCACCAAGAGGAATCCGCCTGCTTGCTTTGTTTCAATCAAAGCTCCCTTTCAGAGTGCCTGGGGACCCAGAGGTCACATACTTCCTGTGTGAAGTCAGGGCACCCAGGACAAGAAGTGTTATTTGTGTGAGTTGCAAAATCCGGGTTACCCAGCGAAACTCTGAGGAATTGCCATGGTTGCTGAGTCTATTTGGTAACTTTTGCAAATACGTTTTTGACTCATTAAACATGTTTTCTAGATTACTATGCAAAAGTCACAGGAAAAAATTACTTAGGAGGAAGAGTGTACTTGAGTGTTATTTAAATAAGATTTTCTCACCATTAGTTCGAAAGAGGAAACTATACAAAATGGGAACCACATTGATAGGTAATCTCTGACATATTTGGGGGGGGGGGAGGTTGGTGTGCGTGTGTGAGTACCCTTAACCAAAAAGTGAATTTGAGTTATAGGAAAACTTTTTAAAAATATTTTGTATTGTAGTAAAATATGCATAATATAAACTTTATCATTTTAACCATTTTTCATGTCAGTGGCATTAAGTGCAGTCATGTCATGATGCAACCAGCATCATCAGCCATCTCTAGAACTTTACTGTTTTCCCAAACTGAAACTCTGTAACTGCAGTTTAAACAATAACTCCACATTCTCCCCTCCCCAACCCCTGGCAACCAACATCCAAAGTTCTGTCTCTATGAATTTGACTGTTCTAGGTATCTCAGACATATGGAATCATACGCTAGTTGTACTTTTTTGTCAGGCTTATTTCACTTAGCATAATGTATTTAAGATTGAACCATATTGTAGCAGAAATCAGAATTTCATTCTTCTTTCAGGCTGAATAACAGTCTGTTGTAGGTATATAATAAGTTTGTTTATTTGTTCAAACATTATTATCCATTCTGGTAATGAACATCTAGATTGTCTCTGCCTTTTGGCTATTGTAAATAATGCTGCTATAAATATGGGTGCATAAAATCTGTCGAGTCCCTGCTTTCAATTTTGCGGAGCACATGCCTTCCGTGTTGTTTGTTCTTTCATTTGTTTGTTTTGAACCGGGGATTGAACCCAGGGGCATTCTACCTCCAAACTATACCCCCATTCCTTTTTATTTTTGTTTTACTTTTTTAAATTTTGAAATAGAAGTTGCTGAGGGTCTTACTAAATTGCTGAGGCTAACCTTGAACCTCTCATCCTCCTGTCTCAGCCTCCCAAAAACTAAGATTATAGGCATATGCCACCACATGGGCTCCTTCTGTATTATTTTAATTATCTTTATTGAAATGCCTTCTTCTGTCAGGGAAAAAAAAAAACAACAACATTCTTTCCATTTAACATGTATTTTTGAGAGAGCAGCTACTACCCTGGTGAGAGAGGAAATGGGCATTCTCCTATCACATCACCATCAGCTAACTCCACTCTGGCGATCAGTAACACAACAGAAGTTGTAGTCAGAACTCTCTCATGGTCTTTCTTTAGCACTTTTTAATTGTAGACATTTTTCAATCCCTAGAGGTGGCTTTGAAAAGACAGAGGCTGTCTTCACCATGAAAACATATGATGTGGATTCCCAAATATCAGTTCAGCAGCAGGAGAAAAGATAGCCAGGCTGGATAGAGAAAGAAGTCTCAGGTAGACCGGCTAGGCTGTTGGTGCTCAAAGGGAAAATGATGGAGAAAGCAGAATGGGGCTTCTTGGATAAACAAAGGCTCTGAGATGGGGAAAAGGAGGAACAAAGATAGTGGATCCCAGAAAGAGGAGACATAGAATTAGTGTTGAAGAAAGAGGCATTCTGCAGCATCCTTAGGCACAGAAGTCCAAGAATTGCTGATGTAGAATAGCCCAAGTCATGAAGTTTATAGTGCAACCTCTACAGAAACTTTGGCAAGGGATAGAGAAAAGACAAGAAGTAGAATTCCTAGTAGGAATACAGGATCAGTTGGTCTCAAAGCCTGTGGAGATGACAAACCTCATTCAAGCTCTGCCAGCAGCTCAAGAGAGGTGCAACTTATGTCCAAACAGAAAAGAAACTCTTTGTTCCAGAGATCAAAGATGATGTGAAGGCTGTATCAAAATCCAGACCCAGAGAGCAGAAGCAAATTAGAGTCTCCAGAATGTCTGTAGCTCCAAGAGACTCGGCACAGAACACTGAAGGGAAATCAGTTCACATGAGGGTTATACAGTGTGTCTAATAAGTAATCAGGCATTATGAATTGAACAAGACTTGGCAAAGATCTTGCTTGGGCTGGTCACCGCAGGAGGCCTCACTGCCCATTCAAGTTCAGTCACCCACACCCACAGGAGCAACTGTTTATGCCAGAATTTAGCAGACCACAGTGGAAGGGAGGAAAGAAAACGGTGGGAACCAAGGAGTTGTTGGATAAAAGACACTCACATTCCAGCATAAGCTATTATCATCTTCAATTGGTATCATCAAAGGGTGACACCCAGAACCTACCAAGCCAGAGATGGCAGACACCATTCCTTTTGATCCCTGTGCTCTTTTTGATCTGTTTGAAAATCCCCCCCTCTGGCATTGGTTTGACTGGCTTATTCAACCTGTGATGGTATTCTTACAGGTACTACAGAACTGAGACACAAAAATGAATAAGATAATTCCCTGTCCTCAGGGAGCTCACATCTAAAGAGGAAATAGTTAAAAGAGCAATTATAAAATAAAGTGACCAGTCTCATGAGAGAAGGAAATCTGAAGTGAATTAAGGACATGTAGAAGATATTTGGAATTTGGACTGGTAAATAAGTTCGTATTAGTTTCTTCTTGCTGCTATAACATATGACCATAAACCTAATGGCTTGAAACAACACAATTTTATTATTTTATTTTAGAGTTGTGAAAATCCAAAAGTGGGTCTTAGGGGGTTAAAGTCAAAATGTCAACAGACAGGACTGCAGTCCTTCAGGAGGCTCAAGTAAAGAATCCATTCCTTGTCCTTTCCAGTTCCTGTAGCTCATGGCCTCCTTCCAGCAATGGCATCACTCTGACCTCGCTTCCATGGTCACATCTCCATCTTTCCCTTGACTGTCATCATTGTCTCCTTTTCTCAGATTCTGACACTCCTACCTTCTTCTTACAAGAAAACTTGTGACTTGGGGGCCCACCCAGATAATCCAAGATAAAACTCCTACTTCAACATTCTTAGTCTAATCATATCTGCAAGGTCCCTTTGCCCTGTAAGGTAACATACAGGTTTGAGGGAGTAGGGCCTGGACATCTCTGGGACAGGAAGAGGGAGATATAGGTTGGCAGGTGGCACTATCTCTCTACTACAAAGTTGATTGCTAAAAACCCAAAAATTCTTTACATTAATAGATCATATCAGTATTATTCTTGTGAAAAGGATATCTTCTTTTTGTTCAGCTTCTTTTTTGATGGGAGAAAGAGAAAACTGACAAATTTTATTCTGTTCAAGAAATAGCCACAAATCATCTAAATTACATAACAAAATCATCTTAGATAAATCAAAATTCAGACATCTCTTACAAAACCTATTCTTTTGCCATTTCTAATTCCTCCAAAATGTTCCTGCAATTAGTCCCTCTGATTCCCAGTGTATTTATTTTTCTCATAATTCTAGTCCCTTTTCCCTTATGATAGACACTAGTGAATCTCCCAAGCAAACTTGGCTTTCCACAAACTGATAAAACATACATTACTGAATTTCATTTTATAAGAATAGAATTCAGAACTATTTCCTGAAACTATTTGTAGCTAAAAAATAATGTGTTGAAAGCCTAAAGTCTTCTATTATATTTATATCTATATCTGTGTGGCATGAGAGGGGAAAAAAAGAAAAATCGTAATCCAAATTGGAACAAGGAAGTTTTCATCTAAGACTATGCAAATTATTAAGAATGTGAATCTGATTAATATTATGATATTATCTGATCAAAAACAGCCTCCAGACTCCAGACCAGAGCTCTTTACACTAACACTATTTTATCTATGCCATTCTTCTCATTGAGATGCAAAATTTGATAAGAATTCCCTTTTAGATGCACATTAATGAGTTCCAATACTCGTCCTGATTTTCCTCCTTATTGAAAAGCTCTTACCAATAGTGATGATTGGTGTTCCATAAAGAACCCTTGCTCTGGGTTGGTGTTTGACCCTGTGAAATATAAACATGTTTCCACAAGAGGACAGAGAATATGTAATCAATATTTCTTGGCTCCTGTTCAGAAAAGCCATGCCTGGCATTTGGAATCTTTGCAGAAAGTGAGTACCAGAAAGGAAGATGACCCTGCATTTAAAAGCAGAACAACAGATGTAGGGCCACTGGTGTCAGTGAGAATCAGTTACATATCTGATGAAAGACTTTGTGGAACTCAAATAATGACAATATGGCAATCCCTTTATTCCTCTGTAGAATTCCCAGTGAGCCTCTTCCAGACCCAGCCCCCTCCCAGTCTCTCCCTCACAACCAGATGGCTCAGCAACCGCCCAACAGAAGAAAGCAAGGCAATCCCTCTCCAGCTCCCCATATCCAAATCACACCTCCCTTCAGTCTGCTTCTCTTCCTTCCCCCTCAGTTATCATCTGCTCTTATTTGGATAGTCTATCTGTGTTCAACTGGCTGCTACCCCTTGACCTACAAACACCCTGAAATCCAAACTCCTCAGCACAGTGTAAAACTCTTAAGCTGCCTCCTGCCTCACACCAAACCCATTGTGCCCTCTGCTCCAGCCACACAACCCAATAAGATCCCTCCATTCCTTTGCACCAGCTGTTTTCTCTGCCTAGAAAGCCATTCTACCATGCTTTAGGGGGAGAACTCCTAATCATCCATCAAAGCCCAGCCCATCATCGATGACCCCTGTGATGCTGTTCCTGACTACTGGTCCTTTCCAGTAAAGGTTAATATTCCTTGTCCTATGTGGCAAGAGCCCCAGGCTCTCCTCCCCACACCCTGCAGCTCTTAACAAACAGCATGAGCCTTGTCTCTTCTCCTCTCAGCTCTCTCAACAAGTTCCCAGACTGAGAGCACCTTAAGAGCAGAGACAGCCGCTTTTATCTCTAGATCCTCGACACTTAGCACAATCCTTTCTTCTTAGTAGACACCAATAAATGTTTGTTGATTGATTGAAAGAATCTTCAAGTCATCCCACTGAAAAGAAAGAAAAGCAACCCATCACCCTGCCCTCCAGAACATCCATGCGGCCAAAATCCAGCCTCCCCACCACCGCTGACCTGTGCAAGCTGATTTCTATTGCCAGCCCCTCCTGGATCCAATCCTGGATTGCTTCCTAACCACCTAGCCTATGACTGCCTCTCATCTCCCATTCTCCTGGCCCCCTCTTCAGTGGCATCTGATGGCTTCTACCTTCCTGCCTCGAGTCTACCTTCTCCCCTTCCTCTTCACCCTCTTGGTCTCAGCAATAGTCTCCTCTCCCAGCTCTTCAAATGTCAACTTTGTACAGGTGCTAACCTAGGGCTCCTTTCCAGAAGCTCGCAGAAGGGAACTTATGTTAATTGAAACAAGGCTCCTAGGGCCAGCCCTGAGAACAAGACTGTAATTAAATGAGGTAATGTGCTTAAGGCACTTAGCACCAAGCTGTAGACATGCGTAAGTGTTGTCAGACTTGTGTACCTGTATCCTAGGCAGACTGGTCCCAGACTGGCCACCCTGCTCCTATTTCTCTTCCTTTTAATTCACTCTGAACGCTGCTGATATCATAATATAACAAAAAATGCCAATTCCAAGGTTAAGAGTCCTCAGTGTGCCAGCCTCCAAACATAGTTATAAAAAGGAGAGATTACTGGGTCTGGTGGTGCATGCCTGTAATCTCAGTACTTGGGAGGCTGAAAGAGTAGAATCACGGGTTTGAGAATAGCCTCAGAAACTTAGCTAGACCCTCAGTAATTTAGGAGACCCTGTTTCAAAACAGAAAATGAAAAGGGCTGGGGATGTAGCTCAGAAATGACGCCCCTGGGTTCAATCCCCAGTAGCACAAAGAAAAGGAGAGTCCCATAACAGGAGGCTTTTGTCACCACACATTTCATCAGTTTAAAGCTTTGCTCTTTATTTGAGATTATGTAATTCCAACATTTGTATGGACAATGCAGTTTTTATAATAAAGCAAAGCTAATTTTGCCTTATTTATCTCAGTATCTTTATTTGGGAAAAATACAGAATTCATAAGTGTAAACAGCCTAAATTTGGGGCTTTGGAAACATTATCTAGTCCATTATTCCAGATTTTTACAAGGGATCAAATGTCCTCTACATTCCTGTCACAGTGAATGAAAAGTTTACTACCACTCAGAGCATTTGAAAAGTAAGATATAGGCAGAGACTCCAAAAATGTTTGTTATGGTGAAAATTTACTTGAGATTTTTCAGCCCTGTTCTTTTTTGCAGAAGGGAGTACCAAGGATTCAACCTCAGGATTCTACTTCT